>CAKAOI010049989.1:0-12032 GCA_916701655.1 Sebastiscus albofasciatus
CCGGACTTTTTTCAGACATTTTTTTTCCAAACTTTTTTTTTCGAATACTTTTCAGACTTTTTTTCGGATCTTTTTCAGACTCTATCTCCAGACATTTTTCAGACTTTTTATCAGACTTTTTTCAGACTTTTCTTTCCAGACTTTTTTTCAGAATTTTTTTCCAGACTTTTTTTTCTAGACTTTTTTTTTTTCAGACTTTTTTTCCCAGACTTTTTTTCAGACTATTTTTTCAGACTTTTTTTTATACTTTTTTTTCCAGACTTTTTTTTCCAGGCTTTTTTTCGAATACTTTTCAGACTTTTTTTTTCAGATTTTTTTCAAATACTTTTCAGACTCTATCTCCGGACATTTTTCAGACTTTATCAGACTTTTTTTCCAGACTATTTTTCAGACATTTGTTTTAGACTTTTTTTCAGACTTTTTTTGATATACTATACTCTGACTTTTTTATTTTTACAACATACTATACTATGACTTTTTTAACATACTATACTTTTTTAAAAAATCATAGTATAGTATGTCAGAAAAATAAAAATTTCATACTATAGTATGTCGGAAAAAAAGTCATAGTATAGTATGTAGAAAACATTTTAAAAAAAAGGTCATAGTATAGTACGTCGAAAAATAAAAAAAGTCATAGCATAGTACGTCGAAAAAATAAAAAAGTCAGAGTATGTAAAAAAAAAGTCATAATGTAATATGTTGAAAAAAAGTCATTGTATAGTATGTCGAAAGAAAAAAAAAAAGTCATAGTATAGTATGTCGAAGTTTTTTTAAAAAGTCATAGTATAGTATGTAAAAAAGTGATAGTATAGTATGTTGAAAATAAAATCATAATATAGTATGTCAATTCTTTTCTTCTTTTTTTTTAAGTCATAGTATAGTATGCTGAAAACATAAAAAAAATCGATCAGCTGCTCCCTTGAACTAAGGCCCACAAGAGTTTAAATGAAGCTAGTTTTTGACTTAAATGTAAAACAAATAACAAATAAAAACAAATTAATGTCCGGTGCGAGGTCCAACTTTGGATGTGTTGATTTGCTTATCCAGTTTATCACCAGAGCATCATGTAGATATCCGCATATTGTTCGATCTGGTTCCATTCAGCAGATTCTCAATCAAATTTTTGCTTCCCCACCTGATGATGATGATGATTACCTGAGCTCACCTATATGAACCTCCACATTAATGCTCCACTCCGTGTTCAATGCCAGAACTGCATGTATACAGTCACCTTATCAAAGATGAAATAAAGCAAACAAAATAACTACATTATGGCTCCAACACAACACTATTCTTGACATAACATGACATAATATGACTTTTTAAGACATGCTATACTATGACTTTTTTATGACATACTATAATATGACTTTTTATGATATACTATAGGCTACTATGACTTTATGACATGCTATACTATGACTTTTTATGACAGACTATATTATGACCAGTTATAACGTACTATACTTTTTCATGACATAATATACTGTGACTTTTTTGACATGCTATACTATGAGGACTATACAGCTCTATCTGAATCCTCCAACTCAAACTGTTGAATCTAACTGAATACATTGAAACCAATTCATAAAGTAAGCAATCACAAATAAAGTGTGAAATATCTGTTTGTTGTTTATTCATGAAATCAGTTAATATGTTAGTGCACCTACAGATTTCACTTTGTGACACTGAATGAAGTCCTGAAGCGAGTCCAAGCGGACAGGTTGCCATGCATTATTATGAACAGTGATTTGCAGCATATGCGGTTTCATTTCGGAAAACAACAGATCCAGTGTGGGCGTCATTATCATGTAAAACCACCTCTCAGTGTGAGTCTATGTGTCCTCTCCAATAAGGACACAGTCTGCTGCTGGATCTCTAACACAGAAGCAGCTGAAGTTCAGTTCAGTCCTGGAAGCTTCTGTTCCGTCTCTGTTGTGGACTGGGTCGGTTCTTCACCTCCTGGTCCAGGGTCAAGACCAGCGAACCAACACCTGGTCTCCGTCTTCTATGGAGTAAAACTGTAGAGTCTTCAGATCACTGTCAATCTCAAACTCTGTTCCCACTTTCTAGAAAGAAAGGAGGAAAGACAGTCTCAGGAACTGACTCTTTATAACCTTTACATTTTCTGGTTCGGTATATTGAATAGCCACAGACGTCTGGTCAGGAACGAAGCAATAAATTGTTTTCTTGAACCCTTGTCACCACCACACCAGTCAACACACTCAATTTATCGGTTAGCGTATGGTTTTATACAAAAGGAACAGATATGGAAAGCTATAAACCAAGAATATTCAGCCTAAAATAAATAAACTCTAATAATAACCAATCTCCACAATACACATCCATGTATAATAATAATAATAACATTAATTTATATAGCACCTTTCATACAGGGAGTGTAGTTTAAAGTACTTAACAACAAAGTGAAGGAACAAAAGAATAAATAAAAACAAGTAAAAAAAAAGAAAAGTGTAAATAGCAAATATCAAGAACAGGTATGCTAAGAACAATAGAAAGTGTTTTAGATAAGAATAAAACAAAGGAAGAGTGGCAGTTAAAGGCAACGCTGAATAAATACGTTTTCAATTAGTAGCAAATTAATTGACAACTTAAGATTTTGCACTTTATATGACTTCTATCAGTAAAGGTCTTCGCACACCAAGTCCGTATTTTCCTGAGCGTTTTTTGAATCTGTCGTCCGATAAAAAACGTCACACACAGAAGCCTTGCACAGTCCGATGCGTTCTTTTATTATTCTATTCGTTGCGAAAATTTGGCTCAGGAACTGAACTGAATGATGCTGATTAGTCAAGCACAAACTAAAAGGGCTATTATTATTATTATTATTATTATTATCATCATTAACAGTTCCGGGAACTATAGAGCCCCAGAAACAAAACTGGGAATTAAAAAATCCCTCTTGCACATTACTTTTCATTACACATGAATGTGCAGGTCTTACCTTGGGGCTGGTGTAGGTAAGCTTCAGATCTGCTGCAGGAACCTTCAGCAGTCTGTACAGGAGTCCCTTCACCTTCTGAACAACCATGGAGGCTGCAGAACAGACCACACACCGTTTAACTCAACCGGACATTATTTCATATTTAATACAGAGAAATCCACTCAGTTGATTTTAACAAAGTGTTGTTTTAGCTTAGAGAGGTGAAATACAGTAAAGCTCTCCATTTTAATTTTCAGTTGTTTTACCTGGAAGTTTCTTCTCAATCGGTTTCCGGTCGGCGTCATTGGGAAACACAAACTTAATCTCTGGTGAGGAGAGACGAAGAGATCAGTGGTCAGAAAATGTCGCATTTCCTTTAGTGGTTTTATTCTGGTGGGAAGGGAATTGTGTAATATATTAGCCAATCAGAGAGCAGAGAGCAGAAAGAGGTGGGACTAACTTAACAGCTGATTTTTCAGGGCAAACGGCTCCGGCTTCTTCAGCTCGCCTTCCTCTGGAGCTCCGTACTCTGAAACACATGATGATCTTCATCATTATCATCATCAGTTCAAATCATAAGAGGAGACATCTAAATAATAATAATAATGAACTTTATCTAAAAGGAATTTAACAGTCAGTTAAATGTGTTCTGGTAGGACAGAAATAATTATTTTTAAAAATGAAAAATACTTCCTGTTATCTATAGATAGCAAAAAAAGAACAACACGAATAATTCAAATATAGAAGCTATTTGCTTGGTATTTTTTGGAAATACTCCACTCTCCCAGGAGCCCTGTGCAGCCTGTGATATATCAGTTATCTAACAGGTGATAAGCCCAAAAGCCGTGAATTGAAACCCCAGTTTTAATTTCCTAAAAACCACTGAGGGTTGCTGTAGCTCCCTATAGCTGCCTCTAGATATCAGTACAGCATCATATTTTACTGACGGCTCCTTTAACCACTTCCACTTGGCCAACTTTACTTTTTTCAGAGGCTGAAGCAGGCTCAGTTTTATAGCTAGAAGGTAATGGGATGAAACAAAAAAAACAGAGGAACACATTGGTACCAACCCCGTTACGCTAGCATGTCAGGAAGAACGCTAAATAACATTACGAAGATATGCTAAATTTTGGCAGCGGAAAAACTGATGGCAATTTTCAAAAGGGTCCCTTGACCTCTGACCTCAATATATGTGAATGAAAATGGATTCTATGGGTACCCACAAGCCTCCCCTTTACAGACATGCCCACTTTATGATAATCACATGCAGTTTTAGGGAAAAAAACATTTTGTTTTTTTAATGCAATATACATCTGTTATTGTCTCCTATTCTAAAATGGTGTATTTAAATATTTCTGCATACTGGGGTCCCTAAACAGTTTTGGAATTACATAAATTGGGTATCACTGTACAGCTGAGACTCTTGTGGATCCAATGAGCCCAACTGTATTCATGTGTGATGATGTTAGTCCCCATAGGAGCCATTTCATTGTAGTGAGACCATTTTTTGAAACTTGAACTTGCTGTATAAAATTCCTGTGGTGACCTCTAGGATAATCACAGCCTCATGAAACCTTACAACCACAAACTACAGACCTAGGGCATTCCTAGGTAGATTGACAATAAGAGGGTTTCTGAGCAGTTTACACAACAGAAGTGCTCGCCATCCAATCGCCGAAAAATGCAGTTCTTGCAGAAATCTCTAAATGTCAAAAGTTTTTGAAACCAAATCACAGCATGGCTTTTTCTATGGTGTTCCTCAAGGTCTTGGTGTCTTAACGTGGTATTTTGGAGGAATTATTGACATTTTTATCAATTCTGGAGTGGTAAAAAATAGTTAAATTGAGCACCAAATCTG
The DNA here is from genome assembly GCA_916701655.1 of Sebastiscus albofasciatus. Taxonomy (NCBI): domain Eukaryota; kingdom Metazoa; phylum Chordata; class Actinopteri; order Perciformes; family Sebastidae; genus Sebastiscus; species Sebastiscus albofasciatus. Next base: position 4,806 of record CAKAOI010049989.1, read on the forward strand.
TGTGACAAATGGTATCGACCCAAAAATTGCTGCAGCAACTTATGAGACATAACAGAAAATGGGAATGGACATCATATATTTATATCATAATGTTCTCAGCCCTCATACACTTTTACAATTTGGGGAGTGGAAAAGGTTAAATCATCGGCCAGTACAGCTGGGACTTACTGTCGATGAGGCTCAGGTAACGAGGGTGCTGACGGGTGAACTCGGTGCTGGGCTGACTCCCCCCACCTGCCTTCAGCCACTCCTCTCCAAACATCTTGATGTAGTCGAGCTCCGCCCCCCTCCTCTCATCATGGCAGATCTGATGGAAACCATGGCAACGGGTCAGCATGTGCACAAGCGCATGCACGCGCGCGCACACACGCGCACGCACACACACACGCACACACACACACAAACACACAAACATACAAACAAACACACAGGTTCAGCTCACCTGACAGCTGTTGAGGGTGACCAGTTGTCCCAGTTTTGCGATGATCAGCTGAGTAGCTGTTTTGGGGTTTCCATCACTGCTCACTAGTCGGTTGCCGCGACACGAAAGGTTAACCAAACTGGGAAGCTTCGCCAGTTCATTCACCACACGCCACTGAGAGAGAGAGAGAGAGAGAGAGAGAGAGAAAGAGAGAGAGAGAGAGAGAGAGAGCGAGCGAGAGAGAGAGAGAGAGAGAGAGAGAGAGAGAGAGAGAGAGATGTATAAAAACACGTCTGTAAATCAGAGCATCATTTTTTTTTTAGGTAAATCAACTTCCAAACACTTAAATAACCCTCATTTAAATCCTTATGCCCTAAAAGTTGTAAAATTAACTAATAACCAAATCCAGAGTTATTTTCCTCGACATAATGAACGTGCATTAGACCCACGGGACTGCACCGCTCTGCACGTTCATATGACATATCCAGTTCTGCTAGCTCCCTGCTAGCTGTATGCGGCTGTAATAATGGATATATTGGCTGTAATTCATCACTTTTATTATCTTATAGTACACCCATGGGCTGTATTGCTGTAAGCCTGTACCGTGGTGGATGTATTAACGTCTCTGTTCCCAAACAACCGGCTATCGGCCAGTAGCTAGTAGTGCTAGTAGCATGACACAAACAGAATTTAATGTAGTTGTAGGCTATTTATTAACACGCAGCGCAAAAGCACAGGACACAACCTCTTATACATCCATGGTCTGTGGTCTGTTGGACATCTATTCTGGAGGTCCTTGATGTGAAAACGTTTGAGATTGCTCTCAAAATCTGTGTGCTGGATTTTTCTAACTTCCATTTATGTCCATCGCTCACTTCCTGCTCCTCTGGGAAGCAGCCGGGGAAAAAAGGTTTAATAATTAAATGAGTAAGTAAATAGTTATAATAGTATGCATATTTATAATATTTTCATTGTTCAACACGGACCATTTTGGTAAACACATTAAAATTATGACAATAGAATAGAAATAATATTGTTTTAATTTTGTACGGCACTTTGTAGGCGGACGTTTTACTGGCGCATCATGAGATGCGTTAGCTTAAATAGCAAGTGAATGCCAGTTTAGGTTACGTTAATAACTTTAGGTCTCTGAATACATATATAAGTATATTGTAAAATGTATTATTTTGGAGAGCTGTTTCACCAGATTTGTTTGTAAGATTTAAGATTTATAATGGTAATTGTATACATTTAGAATAAAATTGAGTTTAAAGATATTTTCCTTTATTAATTTGCAGAACCACACACATTCACTGTTGTTATCTCCCTGCATTGGAATTAAAGTATCCTCTCTGAACCGATTCTCTGGCTGGAATAATCTTTTCCATCTCAAATCCCAAGTGTGTTCCTGAAGTTCCCGTCCTCATATAAAGAATGACTTTGATTTGATTTGTTAATCCCAAACTTCCCAGAGCTAGATGACAGTGAAAAGCAACAGATTCTATGAGGAGAGGGACACGCAGCACGCTGCCCTGCCCAGTCCTTCTCTTCTGCTTTAACTAGCATACTGATATGCTGGCGCTGTAAACAGTGAATAATATTTGGGGACATTCAGCAGCTTGGTTTTGTGCCAAAATAAGGCCGTACCGTACCCCTTCATCCTCCCCTAACACACACAAGCTTAATTGAATTATAGTTATACAGTTTCCAGTCTAACATTTAACAGCTGGATAACTGAATATCTATAGTATGTTGTTTTTAACTGTTCAACTGTTGAGACGGTCATTGTGTTCGTGTCGGAGCAGAAACACACACTGACCTCAGTGATGTTGTTTTGGTCCAGCTTGAGCCTCTGCAGTGCCGGGAACATGGCTGTTTGACATCCTACAGGAGAGATTCAACATTTACACTCAATATGCATCAATATTTGATCAAAACACAGGCTTCTCTTATTTAATATAATGTCATACAAAACATTCAATGTAAACAATAATAATAAACTTTATTCATACAGCACTTTTCAAAGCAAAGTGGTTCACATGGTGGAACCAGGATTAAAACATATGTCAAACATTTTAAAAACAATAACATTAATAATAAAAACAAAATAATAATAAAACAGTGTGCTAGCATTAATAAAAAGCTTTTTAAACAAAAAGATACATATAAACTAAGGATGTGAATGCCAAGTAATAAGTGGTTAAACGGAGTTGTTAAAATATGTTATTTGTTTTACCGGGAGGAGCGTCATCAAATCGAATGTCAGACAGTCCGGTACTGGACAAATGCAGCTGCTCCAGTCTGCAACAAAAAACAACAATACAAAGTTTATTTCTGGTGTTACAGTTCATAAAAAATAGAAACATCACTAGGTCAAAAAACAAACTCAACACAAATGACTAAAATGTGTAAATTCAAGTAAGACAAACATGTGAAGCGTGCTCTCATTTGTTTTTACAATTTCATACACATATACATACATATATATATATATTTATATTAGGGGTGTCAAAGTTAACGTGATAATAAAACATTAACGCAAATTTATTTTAACGCCACTAATTTCTTTAACACATTAACGCTACTTGTCATTTTTAGGTTTTACCAGGCTCAGTTTTAAAGCCAGAGTGAAAACTAGCATCATATGAAACTAGAAAAACCTCTTTTCAAAGAGGTCCCTTAACCTCTGACCTCAAGATATGTGAATGTAAATGGGTTCTCTGGCTACCCACGAGTCTCCCCTTTACAGACATGCCCACTTTATGATAATCACATGCAGTTTTGGGGCAAGTCATAGTCAAGTCAGCACACTGACACACTGACAGCTGTTGTTGCCTGTTGGGCTGCAGTTCGCCATGTTATGATTTGAGCATATTTTTATGCTAAATGCAGTACCTGTGAGGGTTTCTGGACAATATTTGTTATTGTTTTGTGTTGTTAGTTCATTTCCAATAATAAATATATACATACATTTGTATAAAGCAAGCGTATTTACCCACTACCATGTTGATAACAGAATTAAATACTTGTTGAACTGGTTAAAAGAAGCGATTAAATAATTTAATCGATTGACAGCTTTACTTTACTTTGCACTGTTTATTGTTTTGCACCAAATCACCAAATCAAATTCCTTGTCTGATTCTTATTCTGAAGAAACTGGAAGCTGAGCATCAAAATGTGTGCAGATTTAAATAGGAACAGGTTCCTGTTTCAGTGTCAAGTGCACAATAATGCAGCCTATAACAAGCTGGAATTAACAGACAAAGTGTTGCTTCAGCAAAGTGGGGACATCGACTAAATAAGTCTGAATCATTCAATTCTTCTTCTTTTGGGGACAAAACTGTTTTTATGTCTGTATGTCTGTCTTTAGTGTATGTGATATTAAACTGATCAAAGCCTTGTGAAAGTGTGTCGCTGTGTACTGTACCTGGGAAGAGCAGCTAAACTGAGCACGCTGTGCTGCACTAAAGGATTACAGCACAGACTGAGACTCTTCAGTGACTGCAGGACTCCTTCAGGCCTTTAAAACATCAAACACATACAGGAGTTACACTAAGTGAGCACAGACACCTGAATGTCAGATAAATCAGAATGAAGGACACAAATGACAGCGCTACCTCTGCAGCTCAGTGATGTTGTTTTCATCTACAAGCAGCTCCTCCAGCTGTGGCCACATGGGGGCGCACTCCAGGATCTAGACAGAGACCAGCAGAGGGATGAATCACACACACAGAACAAACAAGATACACACATGGAAGAATTATTTTTTTAAACTCAAACAGGAAACAAGAGTAGCGTTTTCCCCAAAATGACCACTAGTTTGTGAACGCTTTTATTTTGACAGTTGACAGGAAGAGACAAAGGAGATTTAAAACTAACTTGTTTACAGTTATACAGTATGTCGCATTTATCAACATCACACTTCTTTAAAGAGAACTTTAAGTGATTCAACTCTCACGTGAATTGTTTGTGTAAGATAAATAATATGAATTGAGAAAATATAAAAATGTATCAATAATATAAAAGATATTTATTCTTTCAAAAAGAGGTTAATGTGATGTGTGGTGGAAGGTAAGAAGACAGATAAATTATGAATAAATATTGTAGTACATAAATAAGCAAATACATTCAAATTAATTAAATATGTAAACATACAAATATAATACGTACCTACATATTTTTTTTACCCCAAACAAATACATGCATAATTAAATACACAGTATTCATAAATACTGGTAATATACATATCTATGCTTTTTTACATATATATAACATCAATGAATAAATAATTATTTATTATTATTTTAATTAAATATTAATGTAATTAATGATGTATTATAGTAATGAATTAATAATTTAATTTCAGTTTGTAAATTAATTAAATACAGATATAAAGAAATACTAACTATCTAAAAATACTGGTAATATAAATATTAATTTTCATGTAGAGGTTCTATATTTTGATTTATATTTTTTCAATAGTTTGTATAATTTATATTTTCTATATAGAAATTGCAATTATACATATAACACATAATAGAGAATATGTGTAAATATGAATATTTAAGTTTTATATAAATGTTTTATTTACTCTTGTTTATTTGTATAATCTAAATATTTTTGTATATTAATATTGTATTTAGAAACAAATATTTGAGTACCAATAAAAAAAAAACATTCTTTCCAATCTTTTCCTCTGACAGTGGAGATGTAACAGTAACAGGATTTCTAAAATGACCCTGATGATGATGAACAGGTGAACACAGACATGTGTTCATTGTGTGTGCTGTTCAGTACAGAAAGGTGTACCTGTGGCCAGGTGAGGTCGCAGTTGCTGAGGGCGAGGACTCTGAGGCTGCAGAAAGCCTGGCAGTGAGCGGAGAGGTCAGAGGGCAAACGCAGTGTGTTGTTGCTAAAATATAAAACAAGATGAAGCGTTCAGTGGAAGGAGAGAATAAAACTCACATCCACACACACAGTCAGCCGTCTCTGTACCTGAGCTCTAGTTCCTCCAGTTTGTCCAGCTGCTGAGTGATGGCAGCCACGTCCTCCCAGCAGGACAGCAGAGTCCTACTCAGGTCCAACCTCTGCACGTCTGATCACGGCTGTTAAGGACTCACTGAGCACACAGTTATTCGCACTGCCAACAGTCACCAACAATCACAACCTGACAGAGGCAACAGTCTTAAGGCCCTGACACACCAAGCCGACAGTTGGCCGTCAGGATAGTTTGGAGCCGTCGGTGAGCGTCTGTCGGCCTGGTTTTTTCGGTGTGTCCCGCACAGTCGGCTCTAGTCTGCCCATGTCAGAGGCTTTTTGCCCGATTCAGCATATTTGGCGGAGCTCGTCGGTGAAAGAAATCACTCTGATTGGCTGTTCAGCTTAAACAAATCAGTGCACAAGAAGAGAAACGGGTCTGAGGAAAGCAAGCCAACGAGTAAAGTCAAGAGGAAAAACACAGAAGGCTCATTTTTTTTATTTTCATCTCATCTGATCACTCCAATACACGGATATTTCCACAGGGACATGGCCATCTGGAATGAAGCTAAGTGGTGAGTGAGACGCCGCTTTGTTTCATGTGCGTATCATAACAACGGCTTGTATATCTGCAGTTCTCGGTCCTCCGGTTTCCCTTTTTGAATGACGAATACAGATTACCAGCAACGTCTAAAACATAAATTCATATCAGGAAGTATTTTGTTTGTACAGCCAGATGAGGCCTGATAGGACTGTAAAAAGATACTTGGCGTTGTTTTCCTGATTTCTCCATCAGCACCGGGCCCGTTCACTTCACTGTGACTCAGCAACACTGTTGGAAGACTCTCAAAACTGCCAAGACAAAAGAAAAAATAAAATAAAAAAACAAATAGATCCCTGAGCCCTGACCTATTTAATAATGTCACCTTCTCCTCTCCAGATACACAGAACTATATCCACACTGCTAGAATATGATCCATGATTTTTGACCTTATAGTGCAAAAGCTGTGACATAAAGTCTCCAAGTAAAGCCAAGATTTAAATAAGAGCCTCAACTAATGGCCAACAAACCAAATAAAAGCCAGATGGAATAATCTGTACAATAATAGGTCATTTGATAAATTAAGTATAACGTTAAAAGTTTGTAATCAGCTGTTACATTCATGTGTTTCTTCTTTCCTTTGATAATAACTACTTTAACAGAGATAAAAAAGAAGAAGAAGTAAATCATTCAAACATCCATTTAGTCAATGTCCCCACAGTTTTGCATGACAGGGGAGAACACTGTGGAGAATACTGACTGTCTATGTTGTATTTTCATTATGTTGTTACTCTGTAACTGTAATTTGTCAGTCATAGTATGTTCAGCTGATATTCCAACACAGCTAACCCTAACCTTCTATTTCTATTGTGAAGTTTGAAGGAGAGCTTTGCTTAAGCAACACGTTGCAGCTGTTAATTCCAGCTTGTTATAGGCTGCATTATTGTGCATGTGACACTGAAACAGGAACCTGTTCCTGTTTAATCCTCCTGTTGTGTTTGTTTCATTACTTTTGTGTTCCCGGTCCAAAATGACCGCCCCATTATAGCTGATTGAAAATTCATAGTAATACATATATTATCACCTAATGTTGTGTTGGATGTTTTTATCAACTTCAGTTCTTGTGAGCATTACAAGTTTTGAACTTCTATTTGTAATTTATGACCTGTAAACCTCATTGACCTGATCTCTCTCTCATTCTCTCTCATCTGCAACCGCTTATCCCGTTAGGGGTCGCGGGGGGGCTGGAGCCGATCCCAGCCGACATTGGGCGAAGGCGGGGTACACC
>CAKAOI010049989.1:12052-32471 GCA_916701655.1 Sebastiscus albofasciatus
GTTTGTTTCATTACTTTTGTGTTCCTGGTCCAAAATGACCGCCCCATTATAGCTGATTGAAAATTCATAGTAATACATATATTATCACCTAATGTTGTGTTGGATGTTTTTATCAACTTCAGTTCTTGTGAGCATTACAAGTTTTGAACTTCTATTTGTAATTTATGACCTGTAAACCTCATTGACCTGATCTCTCTCTCATTCTCTCTCATCTGCAACCGCTTATCCCGTTAGGGGTCGCGGGGGGGCTGGAGCCGATCCCAGCCGACATTGGGCGAAGGCGGGGTACACCCTGGACAGGTCGCCAGTCCATCGCAGGGCTGACACATAGAGACAGACAACCATTCACGCTCACATTCACACCTATGGGCAATTTAGAGTCAACAATTAACCTAACATGCATGTCTTTGGACTGTGGGAGGAAACCGGAGTACCCGGAGAAAACCCACGCTAACACGGGGAGAACATGCAAACTCCACACAGAAGGGCCCCAAGCCGGATTCGAACCTGCAACCCTCTAGCTGTGAGGCGCCAGTGCTAACCACTGCACCACCGTGCAGCCCCTGACCTGATCTCATACAACTCATTTAAAAAAAAAATACATAATGTATGGAATATTTTGACTATAACAAATACTCAGAAGAAACATATTGTGCTTTCTAATCACAGAAACATTTGAGTCAAAGTTTAAGACGGACAACTGTTTTGAAGCCATTTCATATTTTTAAATAGTTGTTCAACATAACATCTGTTGTGTTGCCAGTCAAACTGACAGGTATGATTTTATTAGTAAAGAAAGTATATAACCATTGGTTGTCTCTTGGTCTGGATAATATTCTGTGTGTCGATTTATCAAATTATCAAAACTTATTAAGTGTGTTCAGATGCACTGTGTGGACAAAGTCATGGAATCTTAAGACAATCAGATTAAATAACTACATTTTTCAGAGAGAAAACTTTGACCGGAACACAACAGGAGGGTTAAATCTACACACATTTTGATGCTAAGTTTCAAATTTGGACCTGTGAAGACCTCTAGCCTGTTTAACTCTTTGGAGAATTTGTTATTAATTCATGCTTTTCCTTTCCCTTTGCCTGCTACGTCTACTGCCCGGCCACCTGCAGCTGCTCAGTACCCTGACTATCTGCAGTTGTCTGAATCCTCAGATAACCTCCCAGGAGAGATTAAAACAGATCGTACAAAAACTGTCTGATGAGCATCGTACCTGCGCTCCTCCAAGCCCGCCCACTTGAGTTTCTTGGAGGAGATGGAGATCGTCTCACTCAGCACCTCCTCGGAGTCGATCTGGTACAGCTGTTGCACTACGGTCAGGTAGTCCACTCCGAAGCTCACCTTCGCTGGACGGACGAAGGAGCCTCCTTTTGGGTGTCTGAGAGAGTGGAGAGAAAACCATCAGGGACACAACATTTACTTATTTCAGATATTTTCATATCCATATTGTGGATTGAGCTATTGATTCTTTTTCTATTTGTTGAATCTATCAAATGTCAAAAACTAGTTCATCACTTGTCATCAGACTTCTTATTTAGTCTAACAAACATTTAAAAAAAAAAAAATTCTCCTATTTGATAACATTTTTTTTATTTGAATGCACTGAGCATTCAGAAATGTGCATATATTGCGTTTCTGAACTACAATGGAACTTGTGTGAGAGGATAATAACTTGCCAAATTTCAGCTTGTAGTTTCATGTGGCATTAAAATGACAGTAACAACTCTGAATTACCTGCATGTGAAGTACTGGACTCCATCGTGGCTGCCGTCGTGTTTGCCTCTCTCAGGGTTATCCCACTCAATGCCAAGCCACAGCCCTGAACACACACAAATATGCTGCTTTATGCAAATGTATGTATATATTTATTATTGGAAATCAATTAATAACACAAAACAATGACAAATATTGTCCAGAAACCCTCACGGGTACTGCATTTAGCATATAAAAATATGCTCAAATCATGACATGGCGAACTCAAGCCCAACAGGCAACAACAGCTGTCAGTGTGTCAGTGTGCTGACTTGACTATGACTTGCCCCAAACTGCATGTGATTATCATAAAGTGGGCATGTCTGTAAAGGAGAGACTCGTGGGTACCCATAGAACCCATTTTCATTCACATATCTTGAGGTCAATGGTCAAGGGACCCCATTGAAAATAGCCATGCCAGTTCTTCCTCGCCAAAATTTAGCGTAAGTTTGGAGCGTTATTTAACGTTCTTCCTGACAAACTAGTACAATATGGTATCAATGGATTCCTTAGGTTTTCTAGTTTCACATGATGTCAGTATCTTCACTCCAGCTTTAAAACTGAGCCCGCTACAACCTAAAAATCACAAGCTGTGCTAATGCGTTAAAAAAATTGTGACGCACGACCGCAGCTCCAGTCATACTTCGCATGTGTTATACACAGGGTCTGAAATTATGTTTTTTCCTCACCTGCCACTGTGGCAGGTCACAAAATATTTTGTCTGCCACTTTTGAAATTTATGTAGAGCACTTTAGATTTGTTAAGACAGTAGAAATATGGAATAAATCATGTAACCTTAAAGCTAGAGCTGGTAATCGTCTTCAAAAACATATTTTTGTTATATTTGTTGAAATGCTCATCACACCCCGACAGCAATCGATAAATCAAATGCTCTGACAAAAAAAAAAAAAAAATCCAGCATCTGTCATAACCCCAAGACCTATATCCGCCCATGTCCTGGCCTGCCTTCCATAGGCCTAGTTCTTGCAGTGTATGTGAATGACATCATCAGCTGACAGGAAGTAAACGTGGACCCAAGCTGTTGCCTAGTAATGCAAGTCCGTTGAAATATGAGGGTAAATACAGGGTAACTTCAGCCAGACAGTAGGAGGAAAATAAATGTTTTTTGAAGCATGACAGCATGTAAACATGTTCTAGTGGAAACACCTGAAGTATGAACCTGAAAATGGGCTTAATATGTAACCTTTAAAGGTCCCATATTATAAAAAAGTGAGTTTTTCAAGTCTTTTATATAATAAAGCAGGCTTAAGTCCTATATAAATACTGTGAAAGTATCAAAACACTCAATCCACGGGATAATACACACAGCCCGTATTCAGAAACTCTGCATTTCAAACAAGCCGTCAGGATTTCTGTCCATTCGTGATGTCACAAATATACAATATTTAGACTCTTTACACAGTTTTAAACGTAAACATTCTAAATGTGTCTCAGTTTATTTCCTGGTTGCAGTGTATGTGAATGTCATCAGCTGACAGGAAGTGCACATGGACCAAGCTGTTGCCTAGCAACGCAATTCTGTTGCAATTCCGTCAAAATGCGCTAAAACGGAGCGTTTCAGACAGAGGGTGAATACAGGTATACTCAGTCCGACAGTATGAGGAAAATAAAGGTTTTTTTTAACATTACAGCATGTAAACATGTTCTAGTAGAAACACAAAATACAAGTATAAACCTGAAAACGAGCATAATATGTAACCTTTAAGGCTTTTACTTGAAGCTTTTGTAGACTTCTACTTGTGACTGAGTGGCCTCCTCCTTCTTCCACCTCTGTCTCTTGATGAGTGAGGGAGAAACTTATCATCTGACACCTCCAGGATGTGAACCTACCTGCTGTCGGTGGCACCAGGCCCACATACCGCACCGTGGCCCGCTCCTCGTCGCAGAAGACCCGCCTGCCCACCGCGTCCTCCGGCTCCGTCTGGTCATCTCCTCCCATCGGCGCTCCGTCTCCTACCATCACAACATGTCGTTAGTTAGTCGATAATGTTAACTGTACTCTACTATTTATACACAAAATGTGAAAAACAGTCCTAAAGTTACAACTGGTATAAAACGATATAAAGATAAAGCCACCTGTGAGGTTTTAAAGTGTAGCTTTTGATGTGTTTTTCAGCCTCTAAACTGATGAAGCTTCACGTTCCGGTTACAACCCAAAACATTGGACGTCTCTGGCTCACCGGAAGGGACAGATTTCAAAGCTGCACAAGTTCTCACAAAACTTCTGACGTCTCTGGCTCACCGGAAAGGACAGATTTTAAAGTTGCACAAGTTTTGTAGTTTTTTATTTGTTAGATTAGAAAGATTTATAAATTTAGTGGACAACCAATAATGCAAATCATCCCAGAAAGCATTACCAAAAAACACATTTATAAAATAAATGTTCTGTAGTTTCAATGTGTTCATCACAGAACGAGCAGTTATTGTGATCAAAACCAAAACGGTTTCTTAAGAATTCAGCAGAGGGGAGTTCTCTCAAAACATTTGACGTCTTTGGCTCCCCGGAAGTGACAGATTTAAAAGTTGCACAAGTTCTCACAAAACATTTAAAAAATAAAACTAATAATAAATACGTAGTGTAAAAAAAAAACATACACGTATTTATTTTTACCTACTGTCTAATCCCTGAAGTGTTCAGCTCGCTGGTGTCAAATCAAACGTTTATCGATGCAAATTAATAGGAACCATTGTGCCGCTGTGACCGTGTTCCTCTAGGGAGATAATTCACAGTAGTACGGGTCGTGTGCTGGTAAGTAAAACGTGAGAACGTGTGTGTGTAATAACTCCCGTGTTATTGGCGTTTTTAAGTGTCAGAAAGTCGTGTAATCGCTGCAGTTTAACCTGATAAATTACTTGTTTTAATATATAGAACAAACCGGAAGTCAGTCTTGGAGTGACGCCGGAATCATTTGGGAGTAACAATGAAGAAGACAGTCGAGAAGAGGTTTGTTTACACATGTTTGTCATGATGTTTATTTCCTAAATTAACGTGTCTGAAGATAATCTGAGTCATTTTCCTGACCCCAGATTAATTTGTAACTGAGACTAAACATCAGTCTGGAAGATGGCTATTTTTAAATTATTAATAAAAGTGTAAATTTATATCCACCCTCTGTTTATAGGCAAGGCAGCTTTATTAGTATAGCACATTTCAGCAACAGGGCAATTCAAAGTGCTTTACATAAACATTCAAGAACATTAAGACAAAGTGCAAAAGAACATTAAGACATAATTAAAATAGTTATAAAAACAATAAAGATTAGAAAATAAAAACATGTTAAAAATAAAAGCTAGGATAGAAGCTAAAATAGAGTATAACACACAAGAGTAAAAGCTCTAGTGCAGTGTAAGATCATTATCTGGTTTAATAAAAGGCAGCAGCAAACAGGACAGTTTTAAGCTTTGATTTAAAAGAACTCAGAGCTGGAGTTGGTCCTGCAGGTTTCCGGGAGTTTGTTCCAGATAATATAATGTAACCTTCAGTCTAAAGCTACTCACAGCTTGACAATTAAAGAGGGAATTATACAGCATTGTTGCACAGTTTCATTTATTAAAGGGACTATTTGTAACTTTCAGAAATGCTTGTTAACAGCGACACCTGTGGCCGTTAAGTCAACGAAAGTCAGCGTCGGGCTTGCTCGCTCTAAATAGACATGAACGAGCATCGCTCAAAACAGTGAGGCGACACACGTCAGCTAAAACCACAATATCACTCTATATTTCACCTGCTTGGCAGTGATGTTAGCTGACCAGACGAAGGTCTCTTCATGAATCACTGCTGATCCTAGTGTTGGCTTTTCCTGCCTCAGCAAAATCGGGTTGGTGCCGGGGTTGAAGCAGGAAGAGAAAGGCGCGCTGTGTGAGTGAAGGCAAGCAGGCAGGGGAGCAGAGACTCCGGCAACACGCGAGCACGCATATGCGAGCGCGCATGGGATCCTGACCTGGTACATTTATACACTTAAAAAGTTACAAACAGTCCCTTTAATTTTGCTGAACTATAACACTGGTGATCTCAGGACTGTGGTGTTCTGAGAGGTAAACACACGTTTATACCAGGAGACCACTGTAGGGGTGGAATGTACTACTGAAGTACAAATTTGAGCTACTTGCACTTTACTTAAGTATTTCCATTTTATACTTTATACTTCTACTCTTCTACATTTATCTGACAGCTTTAGTTACTTAAAAAATTAAGAGTTTTACAGGCAAAACATTTAAAGATTTTAAAATGTGTTTTGTTACCCAACAGTTTACAAGTACAGCTGAAATGATTAATCAATTAATCAAGTAGTGGACTGTCAGAAAACTAACTGGAAACTATTTTGATGCTTTTACATTAATGCTTCTGTAATAATAATATAATGATAGAATATATAATAGTAGAACACTCACAGGGGACATTTCTCTACTATTAATACTTTAAGTACATTTTCCTGGTTATACTTAACATACTTTTACTTAAACACATTATTTAACAGTTTAATTCACTTGTACAGATGTGTAGAACAATTAACTACAGTAACATTGTTGATAGAAACAAAAATTAAGATAGTAACACATTGTTTTCATACACACTACAAATCTAAACATGTACAAAGTGTAAAACACCAGATTCTGTGACCTGACAACGAATATCCGCTGTATTACTGCTGAAAAGTTCCTACCTTTAATCACATACTGTATTCTCAGAGCTGATCATTTAGTAACGAGTGTCACCCTCTTTAGTTTAGCAGCTTTATAAATATGATAAGTGGATCCTGGCACCTCAGAGCAGCTGTTCTGTCATGTTTTCTGGGTGCTGTACCTTCTTCACTTCAGTGTTTCTGTCCTCAGTGAAGAGGCGTCGCCGGAACAACCGTCAGCTGACTACGTGGTGGGTCAGGTGTCAGGAAGTTTGTTCAAGAAGAAGTCTAAAGCCTCCGGATCGCTGTCGGCTTTATTCAGCACCGTTGCTCCGGCTGCACCTCTCCTGTTTCAGCCTGCACCCAAGGTAACTCAAATATATAGTTTAATTTGAAAAAAGTCTCAGCTGCTCACTGTAGTTTTAATCAAACAAACAGGAGGAAATAGTGCATTTGTTGGGGACTATTTTCAGCGGCGTATTAATCCACATGTGGTGCTCTAGTGAGTATCAGTGGCAGCAGGACGGTGTATGTGGGATTGAGTTAGTAGATACATTCACTGTTGGTTTGAGTTTGAACATGAAGAAAAGTATAACATATCTCCAGACTGACCTTTAACGTGTCCCATGTGGTTGTTTTCGTTCTGTTTTAATGGCAGCCTGTTCAGAAGAGCACAGAAGTAAAGGAGCAGCAGAAGGAAACTCCAGGGGTCAAAGGTCAACCCGGCAAAAAGAAGCAGAAGCTACTTAAGGAGAAATCAGAAGCCGACCAGAAGGTGGAAAACAGGTGAGGAGAAACTGACATCAGTCCATCGATCGATTCATTAATCCATAGAGCTGTCTTCTTCTTCTTCTTTCTTGCCTCCTTATATATGTTTTTCTCCTCTTCCTCTATGTTTTTTCTCCTATTTTTCGTCTTTGCATTTGTATATAATACTATCATTAAATGAGTCTTTTCTTTTTACCCATCATAGAAAGAAAATTACAAAATCTTCTCAATTGCTTGGATTTGTTTCTCCTCCGTGAATCTGTAACATCCGTCCCTCTCATCTCTCTTCATCCTCTTCCTCCGTTGGTTTCAGGGAAATCAGTTTACAGAACGCAGACGAGGACGAGCGAGGGCCGGAGGCGCCCGCCAAGAAGACGAAGAAGAGGAAAGCGCCGGAGCCGAGCGGAGAGAACGATGCGGAGCAGTGGGTGATGAAGAGGCAGAGGCTAAAGGCCAGAAAAGAGGAGGAGGTGACAAAGGGGAAGAGGACGGTGTTCGTAGGCAACCTGCCCATCGGCTGCACCAGAAAGGTACAGAGAGGACAGAAGAATTAGAAGCTTGTTTTTTCATTACAAAATGTTGTTTTAGCCCCGTTTCAGCCGCAGGAACTTTCCCCAGGAACTGTGTCCTTAAATTGATGTAATGTTAAAGATAGTCCTTGATAATTAACTAGTTACCATCCAGGATATCAATTAACAAACTCAGTTTTCACCAGACCCCAGATATGTTCAGAGACCAAATATCTGGCACTCCACTTTTTTTTATTGCTTATTCCTGGATTGTTCAGTAATATGTTGGAGAGAGGACGAACCTGATGGTTTGTTTCCTTTTGTTTTTCAGACCCTGCAGAGCCTCTTCAGGGATAAAGGATCCATCGAGTCCATCCGGTTTCGCTCTGTGGTAAAAATACAACAACACACAAATAATGCAAACAGTTTGGTATTAAACATGCGAGCGCTAGTCAGTCATAATACTCCTCCCTGACATGCTGTTCTCAGGACTAATCAGAATTTCATTCAATAATGATTATAGAAGAGGGAAAAAGAAGAAGCTGTCTGAACTAGCTATCTTGCTAAATGCAAAGTATACATTGAAGGTATATAGGTGGTATTAACATTAAATAGCATTGCAAATGTCCCTGCTGTGGGACTAATAAAGGATTATCACATCATATCTTAACATGATTCAAATTGAAATGTGTTTCTGCTTATCACTATGAAACAGGTCTGAAACAGGTGTGAAGTATTTGAGTTGAAATGTTTTAGAATACAAACAATGACACCTAAGAGAACAAATGGTAGTAAGCTTATGTTTAATTGGTGTTACAATTATGAGGGGGTCCTTGGAAAATCTTCTCCCCTGTAAGGAGTCCCTGGCCCCAAAAAGGTTGAGAACCCCTGCATTAAAGAAACTGTAACTCCTCCTCATCATCTGTTTTGTTTGTTCCCTGCAGGTCAGAGAGGATCCCCTCATGTCCCGTAAAGTAGCAGTTATTCAGTAAGTTCCTGTCTGTAGAGTTGAGAGTTGATAAACTACCAAACCAACCTCCTCAATTCTTTAAACTCTGTGTGTCGTCCTCATTTTTTTCACTCCACAGACGCAAACTTCATCCCAAAAAGCAAAGCATGAACGCCTACGTGGTGTTTAAAGACGAGGGCGCAGTCGCCAAAGCGTTAGAGAGGTCAGACATTGAATCATTCCCACAAACGGAGTCGCTCTGTGCTTTTAACTGTCAACAAGCTTTCCTTCTGTTTGTCTCTGCTGACAGGAACGGCATGGAGATCGAGAAAGACTTTCACATCCGAGTGGACAGAGTGAAGGACGACTCGTCAGTGAGTCTCCACATCACAGTTCACCTGAAGAATTTGAAATCCGTTATTCGTTTTAGTAATATTGGAACATATTTGGTGACATTGTTATTGTCTTGCAGCACGATCACAAGCGCTCCATATTTGTGGGGAATCTTCCGTTCGGTGAGCCTCTCTGCAGTTTTAACCTTGACAATTGTTGATGTTAGACATTTTGTGTTGACGTTAACCTGCTCTCTGTGTGTGTGTGTTTAGTGATGAATGAACTGGCTTTTCGGCGGCACTTTGAGGAGTGTGGGACAGTGGAGGCTGTACGGGTGGTGCGAGACCAGAACTCTGGACTGGGGAAAGGATTCGGCTACGTCCTGTTTGAGGTACGATGACTCAAATGACTTCCTCCTTGAGGTTATTGTTGTTATTTATATACCAGGTTTTACAGTATGTGAGGGTCTGTGGTATTGAACCCGTTTGTCTTCCTGTTACAGAGCGCCGACTCGGTGCAGCTGGCGTTGGAACTGGACGGCACCCAACTGGAAGGCAGGTCCATCCGGGTGAAGAGGTCGGAGAAGCAGAAGAATAAAACTGATGACAAAGGAACCACAAGGCGGATCAGCAAGGGCCCCATGAAGGGCCCCATGAAGGGCCCCATGAAGGGCTCCGGGCAGGAGAGAGGAGGCGGTCGGGGAGGTTTCAAGCCTCAAAAGAAATTCTCTGGAAACCAGCAGAAGTCGACTAACGGCTCCACCTCCTTCAAAGGCGAGATGGTGGATCCAATCAAAAAGAGTAAAAAGAAAGCACAGAAGAAGAAACAGAAGCCCAAAAAGACTGTTCATATCTGATCTGCATCTTACAGAAATAAAAGTGTGTGAGGACTCTTTCTGATCGAACCCATCACTGATGCAGCTTTTGCTGATCTAATCCCAGCAGCAGGTTCACCGAGTTATCTGGAAAATGAACAACAGGCCTGTTTACATCAGTCACTGAGTTTCACTCAGGAAACTCAACCCTTGTGCATCCCTTTAAAAAGTTGAGCCAATGTCCTCAGAGGACCAAAATGTCAGCGTCAAAAAACAGCCATAAAATATTCTATATTATTTTCCACTTTCATCGACTTAAATCTTTTAACCAACACCAGTCCTGATCATAACTACCAAATATTCATTCATTTTCAGAATTTGAACTCTTTAAATACCAGTTTACATAAAGCCATTGTTGTTTTTTATGAAAAAAAAATATATATTTTCTGTCTATTAAATTTGAGGTTTCAGATTAAGACAAAAAAGAAGGAAAAACTCCCACTTGTTACTTTGGAAAACAAAAATGTCTCCTTCCTAAAACTGCTATAAAAATACTATATTTTAATATTTTCCACTTGCAGAAAGTTCATATTTTCAAGTCCTGATCATAACTACCAAGTATTCATTCATTTTCAGATTTAACTCATTAAATGCCTCTTTTTTTTTTTTTACATCATGCCATAATATAGAAATTAGGGCTGTCAAAGCTAACGCAATGACGCGTTATGCAAATTCATTTTAATGCCACTAATTTCTTTAACACAAATAATCTTTTGGAGGTTGTAGCGAGCTGAGTTTTAAAGAGTTTGTCGGAAAGCACGCTAAATAATGCTCCAAACTTGGCGAGGAAAAACCTCAAGCAATGTGAAGGAAAATGGGTTCTATAGGTACCCACGAGTCTCCCCTTTACAGACATGCCCACTTTATGATCATCACATGCAGTTTGGGGCAAGTCATAGTCAAGTCAGCACACTGACACACTGACAGCTGTTGTTGCCTGTGGTGTTTGAGTTTGCCATGTTATGATTTGAGCATGTTTTTTATTTTTGCATAATGCAGTACCTGTGAGGGTTTCTGAACAATATTTGTCATTGTTTTCTGTTAATTGATTTCCAATAATAAACATATACTGTACATACATTTGCATAAAGCAAGCATATTTGCCCACTCCCATGTTGATAAGCGTATTAAACCGTACTTGACAAATTTCCTTTTAAGGTACATTTTGAACAGATAAAAAATTTAAGATTAATTTGTGATTAATCGATTAGCTATGGAAAATCATGCGATTAATCGTGATTAAATATTTTTAATTGATTGACAGCCCTATTTTAAAATGAAATAAAATTACAAAAATGTAATTCTTTTCTGTATATTAAATGCTGGGGGATATCTTTTTGTTGTTAACTTATGGTCCATGCAAAATGTCCCATTATTATTTTTGTATTACTAGTATTACCTTATTTTGCTCTAGAATTAAAGCAAAAATAGCCTACAAGATCACTTTGAACAACAAAAGCCATGAGAGCCACTTGCTCTCAGCTCATATGGTCATGCAATCACATACACTTGCATGAAGGCACACAAGTACACCCCTAGAAAGGTAATGCACTATCACACACACGCTCTCCCCAAAGCTCAATAGCCTACGCTGTAACTCATACGCAGAAATGTACTGCACCAAGGAGATACTGTATATTATATTCTATTGAGTTTGAAGGCCTGTGCATGCACATGCATGTGGTTGGTTTCAATGGGGACATTTCTGTCCTTAAGGGCCTGAGTGTCTGTATTTTAGCTACAGTTTTTTATAATCGTATTACAGGAGCTGAGATTGAACTTCCAAAATAAGAAAAAAAAAAACTCAACTTTGCCAAAATTTGTGCAATGTGCATTAACACAGCCAAAATGATAGAATAATTTAAAATCAAAAAGCCCAAAAGGTCCCTAGTGATGCACGAGGGTTAACTTACCAGTAGTGATGTTCTTTGTGTACAAAGAAACACTTAAAGCTAACAGAACCAAATGGATCAGATCAGAACTGTGGTGAGTTCAAACTCTCCGTCCAATTCACTTTCTAACATACAAATAAAACCACATTTACTTGTTGTAGGTCTTTCAGGTGTTGTTGTAGGTCTTTCAGGGACGACAATGGAAATAAGTCTTATTGTGTTATCATTGACATGTTACAGATATATGTGTGTGACGTCTCTTCTGTAAAAGTAAAGCTGAGAAACTTTAAAAGTTTAAACACATAATAAAGGTAAGCCACACCTTTTAACATTCCTTACTCGTCCTACCTGTTAAGTATAGCTTCTTTGCTCCACATTAACCAGAGATAACCTGGTATTTCCTCAATAAGAGCTGCAGTTAGAGGCGGAGCAACACTACAAAGACAAGAGCTTCAACCTCACACCAGAACTGAGAGTGAAGTTTGTCAAGTTGGCAAGTCTCTGTTTCTCTCTAAAAGAAGATTCAAACTGAGTTCATCAGGTGTTTCTCAACAACACAGCAGAGTCTCTGCCAAACACTGGTGAGTACAGCTGATAATATTTACACTTTCAACAACCAGGATTAACACAAAACTTCAGCTCTACTCAGGCAGGAAGTTCCACTCTCTTCATTTCATATTGAACTATGGCTGTTTGTCTTCAGGTCCTCTAAACAGTAGCCCACTTTAACAGCTGTAAACCGTCTCTCTGTGTCAGTTCTAAGGACTTAAGTAACTTTTAACTGAGTCTTGGTGGTTTGGAGTTTAGTTTCACTCCTACTTTCCT
Source organism: Sebastiscus albofasciatus (assembly GCA_916701655.1). Classification (NCBI taxonomy): domain Eukaryota; kingdom Metazoa; phylum Chordata; class Actinopteri; order Perciformes; family Sebastidae; genus Sebastiscus; species Sebastiscus albofasciatus. Next base: position 24,611 of record CAKAOI010049989.1, read on the forward strand.
GCTATTATTACTGTTTACTGATCGCTTCCTACATACTGCTTCCTCTATTTCCTCGAGCTGTTTCATATTAAAAGCTTTCCACCAGAGAACCAGCAGGAGGCTTTTAATGTGAAGCAGCTATAGAGGAAATACAATGTGTCTGTCATCAAGTAAGCAGAGCTTTGTTAGCAGTGTTATTCTTCAATAGAAATTGGTCTACACAACATGTTATGGATATATTAGGTGCTATTTTGCCAGAGTAGCAAGCTTGAGCTTGTTAACACGGCTTAAATGGTTTTGGTTGCTCGCGGTTCATTGCAAGTCAAAACACAGGATACATAATTCATAATGACTTTACCTAATATCATATGTTATACTTAAAAGAACAGTAATCACATTTGTTTGTTTTCTTTCACTATGTGTTTAGATATGGCTGCTGCAAACTATCTGCAATCTGAATATCAGTTTCTGTGCTCCATCTGTCTGGATGTGTTCACTGATCCAGTCAGCACATCATGTGGACACAACTTCTGCAAAAACTGCATCACTGAACACTGGAATACTAGTGACCAGTACCTGTGTCCGATGTGTAAAAAGGTTTTCAACACAAGACCTGAGCTGCACGTCAACACTTTGTTCTCTGAGATGGTTGTTCAGTTCAGACAGTCAGCTCAACAGAAAACCAGCAGCAGCAGCTCAGAGCAACAAGTGTCCAAACCAGGAGAAGTTCCCTGTGACGTCTGCACTGGAACCAAACTGAAGGCCCTGAAGTCCTGCCTGGTGTGTCTGGCCTCCTACTGTGAGACTCACCTGGAGCCTCATCTGACAATGTCAGGCCTGAAAAGACATCAGCTGATCGACCCTGTGGAGAACCTGGAAGACAGGATGTGTACGAAGCACGATAAACCTCTGGAGCTGTTCTGTAAGACCGACCAGACATGTGTCTGCATGCTCTGCCTCGTTTTAGACCACAAGACACATGAGTTTGTTCCTCTGAGAGAAGAATATGAAGGAAAGAAGGCCGAGCTGGGGAAGACAGAGGCTGAAATCCAGCAGATGATCCAAAAGAGACGACTGAAGATTCAGGAGATCAAACACTCAGTCGACCTCAGTGAAGAAGATGCAGACAGAGAGATAGCAGAAGGTGTTCATGTCTTCACTGCTCTGAAGGAGTCTGTTGAGAGAGGCCAGGCCAATCTCATCGACACGATCAAAGAGAAGCAGAAAACAACAGAAAAACAGGCCGAAGCTTTCATCAAAGAGCTGGAACAGGAAATCTCTGAGCTGACGAAGAGAAGGGCTGAAGTGGAGCAGCTCTCACGCTCTGAAGACCAACTCCATCTTCTCCAGAGTGTCCAGTCCCTGAAAGCTGCTCCACCCACCAAGGACTGGACAGAGGTCAGCGTCCGTCCATCAACATATGAGGGGACTGTTGTGAGAGCTGTGGCTCAGCTGGAGGAGACACTCAGTAAAGAGATGAAGAAGCTGGTTACAGCTGAGCTGAAGAGGATCCAGCGGTATGCAGTAGATGTGACTCTTGATCCTGATACAGCTTATCCGAATCTCATCCTGTCTGCTGATGGGAAACAAGTACGCCCTGGTAAGGCAAAGGAGAATCTCCCAGACAACCCAGAGAGATTTTCTTATTGTGTTAGTGTTTTAGGAAAGCAGAGTTTCTCTTCAGGCAGATTTTACTTTGAGGTTCAAGTTAAAGGAAAGACTGACTGGGACTTAGGAGTGGCCAGAGAGTCGATCAACAGGAAGGGAAGCATCACACTGAGCCCTCAGGATGGTTACTGGACTATATGGTTGAGAAATGGAAATAAGTATGAAGCTCTTGCCAACTGTCCAGTTCTTCTCTCTCTGAAGTCTCGGCCTCAGAAGGTGGGGGTGTTTGTGGATTATGAGGAGGGTCTGGTCTCCTTTTATGACGTAGATGCTGCAGCTCTTATCTACTTCTTTACTGGCTGCTGCTTCACTGAGAAACTCTTCCCATACTTGGGTCCTGAACTTAATAAAGGTGGTAAAAACTCTGCCCCTCTGATCATCTCTCCTGTCAGAGTAAATTAATAACTTATCTTATTTCATGTATCGATTTTTTCATTCAAGGGAACATGTACACATTAATGACAACACGTCAGAGTTTACATCTTATTTTCTACATAGCCAACACATTGATTTAATGCATTCATGTCTTCAACCCTGCATCATGACCCTCGTTATGTGGAGAACATCTATTGAAAACCCTGTTAAACCTTGTTAGCCGAGTGGTTACAGTGTATACAATACTGTATAACCGCCATGTCCCGGGTTTGATTCAGACCTTGGGACCTCTCCGCCCCCCCATTTTTACACTGTCCTCAAATAAAGGTGAAAGTGCCCCAATAATCTTTTTTTTAAAAAAAGGGCAAAACTTCATTTTACAGGTCTGCAAATTACATGGTAATTAGGTGATAATTAGCAAGTAACCTATTTGAAATTTCTTTGGAATTACTGCCAAATTACCCCAATATTTAACTAAATTTATCAAACATTACTTTGTTATAAACATTATTAATAATTATATTCCTCTATTTCCGAATAGCTGGTAATTTATTTAATACATTTCCAGGAAAAGAATACAAAGTTAATTGATATGCTTTATTTCCAAGTCTGCTGATAAATATATAATAGTTATCAAATAATTTACTTGAAATTTCTTTAAAAACTCTGTGAATCATGACATCAGCTACCAGGTTACATTTGTGTAACAATAAGTCACATGATGGTGAGATTTGTGTCTGATCAGAAGTGTCCTCTATTAGTTTTGGTTTTCCACCTCTGATGAAGAGGAGCGCACAGCCGCTTCTCAAGCCTTAGGGCCCTATTTTAACCATTATATGCTATTTTAGCGTACAATTATTAAATATAAATGTTTATTAAATAAATGTTTATAATAAAGTCATTTTCTATACATTTTTATGTAAATATTGGGGTAATTTGGCAGTAATTCCAAAGAAATTTCAAATACATTACTTGCTAATTGTTACCTAATAAACATGAAATTTGCAGACCTGTAAAATGAAGTGCTACCAAAACAAAGTTAAGGTAAGTAAGGCCTATTACATCCCTATAGTGTCTACATAATACAGGATGTCATTTAATTATAGTGGGCATAAAAAGTTAATGGAGAAAGTTAATTAAGAGAATAATTGCTAATAGAATTTTCTATTTTGTGTGAAATGTGGTATAATTAATTACTGGTCACTTTGTATTTGTTTTGTGAATACTGGTAAGATGGCTATTGAGTCAAAGAAATCTGTAAATATGTGATTGTTAAATAAAAACTGTAAATAAACTAGTTGTTGAACACAAAGCCTGAGTAAGCAGTGACTTGAGCACCAAACACTAAACAGAAAAGCCTGGTTTACACATAAGTTGTATTTCACGAGAAACACATTGTGTTTCCTGTAATCCACGTTTTTTATCCTACAGTGATGGAGAGCATGATGATGAATAACTAATTAATGTCTTCAGAATATTTTCCACCTGGCATGTGTTAGTGCTTCACATGGCTGTTATTTATATACCAGGTTTTATGTGAGAGTTTGTAAGAAAATAAAACTAACACAATCAAACTCATCAAAACCGTCTTTGTTAGTCTTTCCAACAATCACCAACTCTGGTTCAGTCGGCTACCCACAAACCGCTTACAGTGATCACGTCTGTCTGGGTCAAATTGATCATATAAGCAGATGATAATTTCTATTCACTTTTTCCCTCATCAATCTACACTCAATATGTCATAATGACAGTGATTGTTTTAATTCCAGCTTCAAAATCCATGAGTGATGCAATGAGAAAAAACACTCTTCTTCTTCTTTATCATGATATTTTTAACTCACAATGTTACATATTCCATGTCTGAAAAGGCCTATAGTTAAATTGTATGTATATATATTTTTATTTCCTGATGTTCTGATTTTCTTGTTGATGATACAGATTGTATTTGTTGTTTGATTTGATGTCAGTATGTTTCCTTGATATCAATGACCATGATGGAAATAAGTCTTATTGTGTTATTGACATGTTACAGATATGTGTGACATCTCTGTTGTGTCAAATAAAATAAACTCTTCTGGTTAAAGTAAATCTGAGGCACCTTTAAAATTTCAACATAATAAAGATAAGAAACACCTTTTAATATGCCTTACTCCTCCCACCTGTTAGGTATAGCACCACTTTTGCTCCATATTAATCAGAGAGTACCTGATATTTCCCAATAACTGTGTAAATCAGAGGGAGGAAACAAAACCAACAGAGCTGCAGTGAGAGGCGGAGCAACACTAGAAAGACCAGAGCTTCACATCACACTGCAGAAACGAGAGTGAAGTTTGTCAGAGTGGCAGCCACGCAAGTCTCTGTTTCTCTCTAAAAGAAAATTCAAACTGAGTTCATCAGGTGTTTCTCAACAACACAGCAGAGTTTCTGCCAAACACTGGTGAGTACAGCTGATAATATTTACACTTTCAACAACCAGGATTAACACAAAAGCTTTAAACAGTCTGTCTGTGTCAGTTCTCAGGACTTTAGTAACTTTTAACTGAGTCTTGGTGGTTTGGAGTTTAGTTTCACTCCTACTTTCCTGCTATTATTACTGTTTACTGATCGCTTCCTACATACTGCTTCCTCTATTTCCTCTAGCTGTTTCATATTAAAAGCTTTCCACCAGAGAACCAGCAGGAGGCTTTTAATGTGAAGCAGCTATAGAGGAAATACAATGTGTCTGTCATCAAGTAAGCAGAGCTTTGTTAGCAGTGTTATTCTTCAATAGAAATTGGTCTACACAACATGTTATGGATATATTAGGTGCCATTTTGCCAGAGTAGCAAGCTTGAGCTTGTTAACACGGCTTAAATGGTTTTGGTTGCTCGCGGCTCATTGCAAGTCAAAACACAGGATACATAATTCAAAATTACTTTACCTAATATCATATGTTATACTTAAAAGAACAGTAATCACATTTGTTTGTTTTCTTTCACTATGTGTGTAGACATGGCTGCTGCAAACTATCTGCAATCTGAAGATCAGTTTCTGTGCTCCATCTGTCTGGATGTGTTCACTGATCCTGTCAGTACACCATGTGGACACAACTTCTGCAAAAACTGCATCAATAAACACTGGAATACTAGTGACAGGTACCTGTGTCCCATGTGTAAAAAGGTTTTCAACACAAGACCTGAGCTGCACGTCAACACTTTGATCTCTGAGATGGTTGTTCAGTTCAGACAGTCAGCTCAACAGAAAACCAGTAGCAGCAGCTCAGAGCAACAAGTGTCCAAACCAAGAGAAGTTCCTTGTGACGTCTGCACTGGAACCAAACTGAAGGCCCTGAAGTCCTGCCTGGTGTGTCTGGCCTCCTACTGTGAGACTCACCTGGAGCCTCATCTGACAATGTCAGGCCTGAAAAGACATCAGCTGATCGACCCTGTGGAGAACCTGGAAGGCAGGATGTGTACGAAGCACGATAAACCTCTGGAGCTGTTCTGTAAGACCGACCAGACATGTGTCTGCATGCTCTGCCTTGTTTTAGACCACAAGATGCATGATGTTGTTCCTCTGAGAGAAGAATATGAAGGAAAGAAGGCCGAGCTGGGGAAGACAGAGGCTGAAATCCAGCAGATGATCCAGAAGAGACGACTGAAGATTCAGGAGATCAAACACTCAGTCGACCTCAGTGAGGAAGATGCAGACAGAGAGATAGCAGAAGGTGTTCATGTCTTCACTACTCTGAAGGAGTCTGTTGAGAGAGGCCAGGCCAATCTCATCGACACGATCAAAGAGAAGCAGAAAACAACAGAAAAACAGGCCGAAGCTTTCATCAAAGAGCTGGAACAGGAAATCTCTGAGCTGACGAAGAGATGGGCTGAAGTGGAGCAGCTCTCACTCTCTGAAGACCAACTCCATCTTCTCCAGAGTGTCCAGTCCCTGAAAGCTGCTCCACCCACCAAGGACTGGACAGAGGTCAGCATCCGTCCATCATATGAGGGGACTGTGGTGAAAGCTGTGGCTCAGCTGGAGGAGACACTCAGTAAAGAGATGAAGAAGCTGGTCGCTGAGTCAAAGCTGAAGAGGATCCAGCGGTATGCAGTAGATGTGACATTGGATCCTGATACAGCTAATCCTGAACTCATCCTGTCTGATGATGGGAAACAAGTACGTCTTGGTAAGGTAAAGGAGAATCTCCCAGACAACCCAGAGAGATTTTCTTATTGTATGTGTGTTTTAGGAAAGCAGAGTTTCTCTTCAGGCAGATTTTACTTTGAGGTTCAAGTTAAAGGAAAGACTGACTGGGACTTAGGAGTGGCCAGAGAGTCGATCAACAGGAAGGGAAGCATCACACTGAGCCCTCAGGATGGTTACTGGACTATATGGTTGAGAAATGGAAATAAGTATGAAGCTCTTGCCAACTGTCCAGTTCTTCTCTCTCTGAAGTCTCGGCCTCAGAAGGTGGGGGTGTTTGTGGATTATGAGGAGGGTCTGGTCTCCTTTTATGACGTAGATGCTGCAGCTCTTATCTACTCCTTTACTGGCTGCTGCTTCACTGAGAAACTCTTCCCATACTTGGGTCCTGAACTTAATAAAGGTGGTAAAAACTCTGCCCCTCTGATCATCTCTCCTGTTGGAGTAAATTAATAACTATCTTATTTCATGTATTGATTTTTCTTTCATTCAAGGGAACATGTACACATTAATGACAACACGTCAGAGTTTACATCTTATTTTCTACATAGCCAACACATTGATTTGATGCATTCATGTCTTCGACCCTGCATCATGACCCTCGTTATGTGGAGAATATCTATTGAAAACCCTGTTAAACCTTGTTATCTGAGTGGTTACAGTGTATACAATACTGTATAACCGCCATGTCCCGGGTTTGATTCAGACCGTGGTACCTCTCCGCCCCCCCATTTTTACACTGTCCTCAAATAAAGGTGAAAGTGCCCCAATAATCTTTTTTTTAAAAAAAGGGCAAAACTTCATTTTACAGGTCTGCAAATTTCATGGTAATAAGGGGATAATTAGCAAGTAACCTATTTGAAATTTCATTGGAATTACTGCCAAATTACCCCAATATTTGCCTCAAAATGTATCAAAGATTAGTTTATTATAAACATTATTTAATGATTATTTTTCGGTATTTCCGAATAGCCGGTAATTTATTTAATACATTTCCAGGAAAAGAATACAAAGTTAATTGATATGCTTTATTTCCATGTCTGCTGGTAAATATATAATAATTAGCAAATCATTTATTTGAAATTTCTTTAAAAACTCCCTGAATCATGACATCAGCTACCAGGTTACATTTGTGTAGACAATAAGTCACATGATGGTGAGATCTGTGTCTGATCAGAAGTGTCTTCTATTAGTTTTGGTTTTCCACCTCTGATGAAGAGGAGCGCACAGCCGCTTCTCAAGCCTTAGGGCCCTATTTTAACCATTATATGCTATTTTAGCGTACAATTATTAAATATAAATGTTTATCAAATAAATGTTTATAATAAAGTCATTTTCTATACATTTTTATGTAAATATTGGGGTAATTTGGCAGTAATTCCAAAGAAATTTCAAATACATTACTTGCTAATTGTTACCTAATTACCATGAAATGTGCGCACCTGTAAAATGAAATAGTACCAAAAAAAGTTAAAGTAAGTAAGGCCTATTACATCCCTATAGTGTCTACATAATACAGGATGTCATTTAATTATAGTGGGCATGAAAAGTTAATGGAGAAAGTTAATTAAAAGAATAATTGCTAATAGAATTTTCTATTTTGTGTGAAATGTGGTATAATTAATTACTGGTCACTTTGTATTTGTTTTGTGAATACTGG
>CAKAOI010049991.1:0-48841 GCA_916701655.1 Sebastiscus albofasciatus
AAAAAGAGGATTCACAAGTTGACCACGGACATATAACCACATCTGAGTTTATCCCCCTTGTTTTAGGCTATTATGGACCAGAAATAGTATTTTTAGGTTCAAGATCAATTCCTGCACTGTGCAAATAAACATGTGGAAATATAGTGTTAATGAACTTTCCCTCATTTGGATGTGGACCCACTGAGTTTCTCTTATAGGACCCTTAAACAAAACTATGGCAGCTAAAAATTCATCACCAGTGGTTTTAGTCTCATAATGCAGAGAATATGAGGCCAATACTAGCAGCACTGAGTCAATCAATAGTTGACAAAACTCATTTTGACCACTTGTAAACTCCACTAATTATGATTGACTATTTGTTTTAAACCCTATATGTCAATAACCAATAATAACTCCCATGCAAACAAACCTAGAAGCATTCAAAAACATATTTAAGTGTTTTCTCTTGTTTGGCTAAGAGGCTAGCTGTGCTGCTAATGCTAGAGCTAGCTAAAACAATTTAGCATTAGCAGAAGTAGCTAGCTTAGTAGTTTATGTCAAATAACTTATTTTCTCCTCACAATAACTTCCCCTTGCTTATAAACAACCAAAGGAAACTAAACCATGAAGGTGTCCAATGCTTTAGTGGCATTTTAGTGTAATAAAATGACAGGTGTGATTATAAAATCAACTTTGTGCCATTTCTCACCAAAGCTAACGTTTAGCTAGCTTAAGTGCAAGAGACACAAATAATACACCTTTTTTTACACTAAGAGGTGGCAATGCTTTACAGCTATGTTTTTTAAAGATATAACTATACTTTTAAATGTAATAACAACTGTATTTGTGGACACAAAACTGTTTAAAAGTAACTTCATGGTAAAACAGCAAAAGGCCTCACCTTGTTACCAGGTTACCTGTTGCTACATCACTTCTGCTCCATCACTCCTTCTAATCAGCTGAAAGATAAAGGAAAGTTGAATTATTTAACTATTTAACTAAATATGAATTCACTATAAGTAAACAAGCTCAAGAGCAAACCAAGATATCAAGCTAAAGTAAGCTAGCTAACTTCACACACCTGTGTTTTCTGTTTATTAATGATGAGGTATGAGACAGTTGAAGGTAATTAGAGGCAGCTGGCTCAAACATGTTACATGTAAGGTGATGGTGCAGCTGGGTTTATATGCAGGTGGAGTGGGGATGCTGAAGTTAGGCTGATGGGGTGGAGGTGGAGGTGATGGAGAGGAGGAGGAGGAGGATTTGCTGTGACTTGATAATAGTTTTGGAAGAAAGGGAAAACATTTTCGCCCATTGTAAAATATCTCATGGACTACAGTTCAAGTAATTATGCGACTGAAAGTGAAATAAGTTGCTATTCTTTCTTTTTATCATTATTATTATTATTATTATCATTATTATTATTATTATTTATTTTCTTAATTTTATTTCAATTTTGAATGTTAAAGTTGTTTTCTCTAGTGTACTTTATGAGTTTGTCTATAAGCTCATCTACTTAAAAATTGGTTTATAAAGTATTGTAATTACGAACTATAAATTGCATATATGAAAACAACCTTGAAAAAAGGGAAAAAATAAAGTATTAAAAAAATAAAGTGAAATAAGTTTTTACACAAGTACTAAATATTTATTGAGTATAGTATGTATTTTCAAACTTGACAACATAAACATTTTTAATGGGCCTCTTTGTATTTCCTGTTGCAATGCTTTTTAATGCAGTAGCTGACAGGAAGTGAATTGGGACCAAAGCTGTTGCCCGAGCAACAGAATGACAATGAAAGGGTCTATTGAATGGTGATACAACAGTAGGGCTATAATGTAGTAGTTTCATAGGAGTAGGTTAATTGAAAACACAGTGGTACTTAGTAGGAGTAGTAGTAGCAGGACTTTAGCAAAAGCAATATAGTCTAGCTTTCTTTTTAGAACATATGGGTCCCACTCTGTTGCATACTTTGAAGTAACATTTTTTTTCCCGTATAATAGTCTTCATTTTTTTTCTCCTGAGGCCTTGGGCTACAAATGTGAAGATAGTAAACTGTTGCACATAGTTTGTTGTAGAAAATGAATGAATTGTTGAAACATTCAACTTCTATTTTATTTTTTCTTTTGACTTCTTGGTCTTATAACTTTTTCAATGTATTTATGGTGTTTTCAGGTTTACACAGTACAATACTTAATAGAATATCATACATTGGCCAAATACATACATATGTACATGCATAGACACATGCATACATAAACACATATATACCTATATATACACACATACAGTATACACATATACATACATATAGGCCTATACATACAAATACATACATACATACGCACCAACATATACACCATCTTGTTGCCCAATTGTTCAGTTAGTTCGACATGTCTGTAAAACTGAGTTCTTCCCCGAAGAATCACACAAAAGCACCACACTAAGTACAGGGTTTAAAAATGGTTGAGCTCATAAGTGTCTTGGAGACAAGTCATCCAGCACGAAGAAAACACAAAGAGAACAAGTAATCGACCAGAGAAATCCTAGTCAACCAAGACCAACACGACCAATTAGTCAACCAGTTGACTAAAAGGAGGCAGCCCCAATACATACATACATACATACATGCACATACATCTACAGCACATGAAATAGAAAAAAAGAAATTAGAAATAAATAGAAATAATAATATTAATAAAATAAAATATAAATAAATACCTACTATATTTTTTTTCTTAATGATTGGAGTACTTAAGCCTACCACTTCCTATACTCTGGAAGTGGTGAAACTTATTTATGTATTTTAGTACAGTCTGAAAGCATCACATTAGGCCTACAGTGTAATATAAGTAGAATAATGGTAGGCTAGTATTATGTAGGCTACTACTCTAGCATGATGTGGTGTAGTAGTTAACAATATTTTAACAGTCTTGATGGCCAAAGGGACCCACACAAAAACACTATGACTGTCTGCAATAAATAATATCCATATCTTATGGTACTTTTTTTTATCTTAAGAGTTATTACCTTTTTGTTATACTTAGTATGCAATGCTATTTGTATTGGTAACTCAATGGTATGGCCTTATCAATAGTGATTGAGGACAGCAGGGTGTCCTCAGCAGTTTGCAGGATCAAACCAACCAATGAGTAAGAACTAATTTCATTGAAAAAACTGCATCAGCTAAGTGGATTCAAACTGCTAAATGTAAACACAGTAAACATCCCCATTAAACTGCAAATGGCACCCTACGGTTAAAGATTTAATTAGAGTATATGAGTATAGTTAAGAAAAGTGTCCCACTTATGCTAAGCGGTTATCCACCACTTTATACCCAGAAAAGGAAGGACATTTTGTGAACAAATTGACGTGTTACACCTGTTGTAAAAAGATCCTTCAACATTTTGAGCTATTCATAAAACTATTTCATTCAGCCACCAGGTTAGGCAGCATTTGATATCACATATGGGTGTGAAATAACACAAAAATGCTCTACCTATCCCGAATACATCCTCTCAAATCCAATAAAGAAAAACACTCAACTCATTGAATGCAAAGTGGGTAGAAAATGGGGGAATTTTTGAAGTTGTATAAGAGTTATAATCCCTGCCAGCTCTTTCCTTTAGCCTCATGAGAGCCCACAACAAAAGGTGCCCACCACTATCGGCTATACACAATTAACTAAAGCACCAGCATTATTCCATTATCATAAGAATGCTGTTTGCAACGGGGGGAGAAACTCCTCGGCATTCATGGACGTCGCCGAATGGAGCCGGGAGCTTTTATCTTCTCAATTACATGCAGGCTGCATTTATCACAAAACCTAGTGACATGTTTGGACACTTTTTTTGTGCATGACAAATAATTTGTTTATGCTGGTAATTTAAATAGCCTGTTTATAATAATACCAGCATGGGACTGGTGGTGATGATGCTGGAGATTATAGGCTACAACTTGATTCCAGTGGGATATTAAAAGACAAAATGAACAGATTAGACTGAAAAAACTTTTTGTTTTCCCCCTACTGGGCTTTCTAATAGGAGCAACTATTATGATTGTAAATGTTCTGACAACCCCCAGGGATCTGATTTGTGTTCAACTTTCTTACAATTTGTGGATTTCCATTAAATATTTCCTTGGATGTGTGAGTGTCTGTCATCCGTGGCAGTCGCGCGGTAGCTGCCGTGATTATGAATTCAGCGGACGACCTGCGCAGTAATTGTTCATCCCAGCAGGAGCATCTGCATAAATGAAGACTAAATAAGGGTCGTCCCTTACTTTGAGGTTAACATCATTTGTTCCGTCCTGAGTGCTTTAGATCTGATCTGCGGCTGATGAGATTTAGGGTCGTGCTAGAGGTAAATGACCACAAGGTGTCAATGTTGTTGGGAATGTGTGTTTTTCCTCTCATTTCAGTCCATTAATGTAAAAAAAAAAAAAAAAAAAAAAGCAGCAGAGGAAAGCAGCGGGTAGAAAATGCCTGCTGGATGTCATGCTCAAATAAATCTAATTGGATGTAGCGATTTGTCTGGAGAGCAGTAATAGATGGCAGCAGAGCCATCTGCACATGTAACTACAGCCAAAACAGGCCTCTATATTTCAAAATTTACACATACATTATCTCTATAAAAATGTCATCAAATTGTCCAACATGATAGTAAAAGGATACAATACATACAGTGTGTTTTAGGCTGAATCTTTTCCCCTTAAAAGAAAAAATGATGTTTGGAAAGGGTGTAGGCATATGAGCGGCATCGTAGTGCGCTGTGCAGAAAAGAGATCATGAAAAAATAATGCAGCAGCTCCTTTTTTTTGTGGAAAAATTCTCGTAAAGTCCAGATGCAAACGTTGGTGCAATCTCTGGGGCTACATGTACACATCAAGGCTCCGACCCTCCTGACCATGCAGTGTTTTACGTTAGGGCCACACTTTCTTTGACTGAGAAAGTCAAAGACTGAGAAACTGAGAATCTGATTCTTTCTGACCTTTGTCACATGCCATCTCCTTTTCTCAGGAAAGAGAATTGCCATTAAAAAAGGGGCCAAATGTGTGTCTAGACTCACTTGAACTGCGGGACCTTATGAACAATTTGACTGTTAGTGTAATATCAATCAAATGGCTCACAGTTTGCAGCCAGCAATTGACATTTTTCACGATCCCCTACCTGAACTCTCAGAAACCAGAGGAAAAACATCAATATTTAGGTTGTCGAGAGACTGTGATCATTACATCAATCTATTGGGTCTGTTCCAAGAAGGTTTACTGAGTTATCAGAAAAAACCTGGACCGGTTCTCAGCAAAGTTATAACTTAGTAAAACTGTGTGATGAAAACAGCCCCAGGAGGCTTCTGTCATTAAGCAACTGTATAGTTATAAGCTGACACATGATTGCATGAGAGTTTCTACACTGAGCTCCTGATCAGGTTAGGGCCGGGCAATATATCGATATTATATGATCACTAGATGTCCTCTTAGATTTTGGATATTGTAATATCGTCATATGGCATATGTGACAGTCATGTCCTTATTTTAAAGGCTGCATTACAGTAAAGTGATGTACATTTCTGAACTTACCAGACTGTTCTAGCTGTTCTATTATTTGTCTTTGTCCACTTAGTCATTACTGATAATTATTTATCAAAAATCTTATTGTGTAAATATTTTGTAAAAGCACCAACGGTCAACCAGAATGTCGCAATATTGACATTGAGGCATTTGGTAAAAAATATTGTGATATTTGATTTTCTCCATATCGCCCAACCCTATATCAGGCTACTGTACTATGTGGAGCAGATTAAACAGTGACATACAGTAAATCCACTGAGGTTCAATTGAAGATTTGAATCAGGATATACAGTATATTTGACAGATCTCTGATCAGCAGACTCAGGGATCTGGGGTCAGGGGTTGCTCTAAACAACTGTCTACAGATGTTCTGAAAATCACATTTTTATAAGGAAATTTAAACTTGTAAAAATGTTTTAAAGTGAGATTGTGTAACTTCTGAAAGAAGAAACAACACAATCTTACACTTAGAAATGAAAAGTTGAATTCAAAAGCAATACGATGCAGCCTTACTCAACCATATAGACACAGAGCTTTTGCTGTTACAGGCTCACTGACCACTAGCTTTCAATGCTAATGTTAGCTAGTGATAGTAAACTTAAAGGTCCAGTGTGTAAGATCTGGCGGTACCTAGCGGGGAGTGTTTTTGTACATGGAAAGTGAGTGGTGAAGCACGAGAGAGAGAGAGCGGGGACGACAGGAGAGAGTAACGTTATCGACTCTGGCCCAAGCAGGAGAAGTTTACCGAGTTTAGCTTGTCCGTTCTGGGCTACTGTGGAAACATGGCAGTGTAACATGTCAGACTCCGCGAAGAGGACCCGCTCCCTATGTAGATATAAATTAATATTACATTCCACTTCTGCCAATAGATCTCCCTAAATGTTACACACTGGCCCTTTAAGGTAGATGTTGTTTAATTCATCACTGCCTTTTTGACTCCTCTACATTTGTGGTTCTGTTACTCTACGTTTTAATACAATTATCGCATAAATTTTCTTGTGGGGACAGTGGACGTTGTTCAGCAAAAGTTAAAAAGTCTTACTTTAAAGTTTATTACAAATAGTGCTAAAACGGGGGAATGTGAGAACAGTACTTCCCCATCTTTTTGTGGTCAGCTGCAATCTCGCCATGCTCATCGTGTTTCTTTTTTCAGTCTCTAGTCACCACTCTCTGGGGGTCTACAGTCACATCTGACTCAGACTATAGGACAAATTCGCTGTCCTCCACAACAAATGCAAGAAGCACTTGCAAGAGCTGAACAGAAGACAATTCTCAGTCATCACTGATGGAAAAAATGTTAGTAAAGATAAATAATGGCAGTTTGGTGTTAAGAAAGCTGGGTTTTTGAATCCCCAGATAAAATATCAGGTTACTAGAACACATTACTTTTTATTTTAATGCATTTTTACATATGCAATAACTGACTGCCATAATTCCAGGGATGATGATAAAGACTGGGTGGACAAGACATTAGGAACGGCTAATTTATTTAAATAAAAATGGCAGATAAATCCAGATAAATGCTGTGCTCTCCTTCTGGATCAATCTAATGCGCATTAAACATAGCAGACAGGAAATGAAGCCGGTTAATACGGCTCTATGTGCCTTGTAAATTTGGGCGAAACTATTTCCCAGGAAAAAAAAAATCTCAAATCAACATTACCTTAATCAGTAAAATGATCAAAACCAGCCTCTGTATTAAGGCTGATGTTAAATGTAATTGATTTTAGTTATAATGATCTGTGAGCTCTACCACAAGACACGCACACACATTTTGAGGTTTTTGATGATAGAAAAGATGTAGCAAAACTTTGGCACCGTCTGTAAAATGAAGATGAACAGATGGAACGTGTTGCTAAAGTTTGGACGAGACAGTCGCTGTTCAGTATCTCAGCAAAAAAATGCATTATTTCGATTTTTCCTGACCTCTTTTCATAAAGATTCACAGGTAAGAACAAGTAGTAAAGCGTGATTACTGCCCGGGGGTGTCCTTTGCTGAATGACCAGTGAGAGCACTTGGTCGCTGTCCTCTGTAAACAATAACAACATAAAATCAGTGCTAGAAAGAGATAAAGGCAGTAAAATGGCACCACAGAACAATCAGTGGTCCCCAGTACATTAGAAGAACATTATGAAATTGTGTCTATGTTGAAGTTGCATTATGAAAGAGTCACCAAAGGGAAAGTCCCTCACCGTCTTCCATGGAGGTCAAAGGTCAGGGACAGCTACATCACCAACGAGGTCTGGTCGAGGTTTCGACATCATGCTCCAGGATAATGAATGTATACCAAGACAGAGGTCTGTGATTAAAAGGCTGTATTTCTAACTAATAAGCTGGTAGCTAATGAGCAGCGTTTAACGGTTGATAAAGGATGGAATAAAGAATTAGCTAAGATCCCACTACGAGCACCGAGAGGGGCTCCCCATAGATCGCTTGTTATGCACTTAATTATGTACTGTGTTTTTGGTTTCATTTCCCTGCCAACCTAGGTGATTTTCCTGCTCAGCTGGTGTCAAGAGAACCACTCATGTTTTTGTGTTGTAAGCCTTTAGAGCTGGACTTCGACCTGGTAAGTCATCCTGCTGTGGAGAAGAAGCTCACAATCCAATATCCTCTATCTATGTTCAAGAGAGCTCTTTACTACTAAATCAACATGGATCTGGTTAGATTACACTGAAACATACATTAACAACATGTCATGTTTTAAACCGATAATGGCTACTGTATGTGTTGTCCAACACAACCTGACATTGATTAGTAGAAATTTAAAGGTGCAGTGTGTAGGGTTTGGCAGCATCCTGTGGTGTGGTTGCAGATTGCAACCGATTGAATAACCCTCTGCTCACTCCTCCCTTTCCAAGACTGCGCTAACGTGAGCTACCGAGTGTAAAACCGTGGTAACGGCGTACGCTCAGAGGCCATCTTTACCATAATACTTTACTTTACACACCACTTTAGGAGCAACGAAAGCCAGATGACGACTAGCGGTACCACGGTTTTGCACTCTGTGGCTCGTGGTACCGCAGTTTCACAAACATGTCAAAGAACTATGGTAACCTGTAGGTAATGTTAAAACGCAAAAGAGCTCTACACTGGCTCTCTTTAGAGCCAGTGTTTGGTTTGTCCGTTCTGGGCTACTGTAGAAACATGGCGGAACAACATGGTGGACTGCGTGAGCAGTCCAAAATTCCATACCAACAGGCTATTTAGTACGGTAAAACAGTATGTGAGATATTATAGTACGTCCGAAAGCTTAGTATGGAATCAAGAGTACGCGAATTGCATCCTATTTCCGGTGAAATATTACAGTATGCCCCGCTGGACACTAAGGCGACATAAATAACCCACAATGCAACGCGACAGGGGCGACGACGTTCATAACAGACGTTGACGGACAGCTCTGTCACATCAATAACGCTTCAATTTAACTGTAAGCATAAGATTTCACTTTGCTAGACGTAATACATATTTTTAATTAATTCAGACTTTGACTCTCACAAACCGCCGTTTGGTCACATGAGGTTGGCACGGATTACCATGGTTACACGTTTCCAACCGGCAAGGAGGCTCTCAGGAAGTGACGACGTAAATTACAGTTCAGTGCGTCCAAAAACATACATGCTACTGTTTATTCACACAACAGTATGTTGAACGATAATACACATATTGAGTTTTTTCGGACCAAGCCCCTATGTAGATATGAATGGCTCATTCTAAGCTAACGAAAACACAACGATTCTTAGTTTCAGGTGATTATACACTAATGAAAACATAGTTATGAATATTATATTCCATTTCTGCTAATAGATCCCCTGAATTGTTACACACTGTTCCTTTAAATTTATGTGATAACTGTCTTACCATAAGAAGCTAAATGCTAATGTCAGATTGGAGTCCTGGCTATAAACCAAAGTACTGGACAAACTGAAATGTTGACCTGTTGATGGTGCAACATGAAAAATCAGGGGATTATCAAATTATTAGGATTAATCAACTGGGGACCGTGAATATCCGTAGCAAATGTTATTACAAATCATCCAATAATTGTCGAGCTATTTCACGAAAAGTCAATAATGTCAACCTGCTGGTGGCACTGGTTAGTCGGATTGATCCTCTTCATCCAATAGTTGTAGAGATGCTTCAGTCTGGACCAAAGTCATGGACTGATCAACGCCACCATCACTGGAGCCACGACGCTGGGAAAATAAATCATGACAACAAACGAAGCTGACAGGGCTCAGCAGTTCAGTGTTTTCAATAATGAAAATGGCAATTACAGATGCATCTGGTAAAAATTTAAGCACAAAATACATAATTGAAGCTCCTTTGTTGAACACTGACAGCCACAGAAGACTCATTTGCTCCAACAAAACACAAAAATATCACGTGAGACATCAGTGATCATGACTCCCTTACATAGAAAACACTCCAAATATGCAAAACAAACAATCACCAGTGGGACATTCCTTCCAAAAATTCAAAAGCTGCATCTTTGATTTACAAATAACACGACATCCACTTTCAATCATTTAATAAAAGCTTGGATATAAGACCATTTTTTTTTTGTACAGCAAGTGTTCGGTTGTTTCGAAATCCGGGAAATCCATTTTCTGATCCAACTGCAGTGAGAGTGAACAAAACGGCGACTCTTACAAAGGCATTTTTCAGACATTCGACACAGTTCGGATCACACACGACAAAACAACAACGGCGCCAACTCGCCGAGAATATACTCTTCATCTTCTTTTTGCTGTAGTTGCCAGAAACACTTTTACAAATATATAGATATAGATTTGTTTTTTTTTTAATATCTCAAATATTTATATAAATAGAAGTTGATTAAAGATCTGGGCATTATGACAAAGTGCAAAATAAAAAAGGAAAAAGGGGGGAGGCTTTTTTTTTTTAAAAAAACTGTTAATACCTCCATAAAATTCAACAGCAACAATAATATACTCTGAAATTCATGAGCTTTGTCTTAATTTTAGCTGCAACAGACTGTAACTTCCCATTTCTATTACTATAAACAGTAAGTCAGGGTGGGACTTCCCTAAAAAACATCTCGGCGATAAGATCGTCATCTTTGATCTGTAGATACTAAGTGGAAACATCTTTAATTCCCACCTAAACCATGGTTTTCAGCCATTAAACCAACATAAACCACCTATATACTAGTACATCTGTTGGTATGTTGCGTTAAACAGAGAAAATGTATACTGTTATTGCAGGCATGATAACTGTACACCGCGAGTACCCGCATAAACCATGTGTATCCAGAGTAAAATAAAGACCACCGGGCCGGCAGACCGATCTAAGAGTACTTAGACGATCTCTCACACGCTGATGAATAAAGTGTCATCATGGGAAGCACTTGGGAAAAGCATAACAGGAATACAACTGATTATGTACAATCCATTCATCATTAGTGCTTTTGAGACAAAAAAAAAACAAAATAACAAAAGTTATTTGAAGCAGCTGGCGAGTACCGGGTGGAAGCGTCGCTCACAGCTTCACGCTGCTATTAAGCCAATCAAAATGCTCTCAGTTACTTTGGCTTTATAAGCAACACCAGATGAATCGATAAGGTACAATTCAGACATTTCAAAAGTTTTTTTTTTACCATATTATGGCATCCATAATACCACTTTTAGTAAAGGAAATCACTTCACATTCCCAGAATTTAACATTTTTCCTGCACCTATACAATATAACCATGTTTGTGCCACTTTGGACAGACAGTTTTGGTAGTGAGCTGCTGTAGAAAATATATGCACTTGTTTTGCACACCTGATGCTGTATGTATAGGTAATTAAAAGACATTAAAAAGGCTCACAGGAATGGCTACGCTGCATTTCCAGTGTGCAGTGAGCCACTAGAGAAGACATGGTACCAAGCTTGATGTGTGCAGCTGAGAAGTAATTGAAAGCATTTTGACCTGGCTTTGATTTTTTTTTTTTTTTTTTTTTACATACACAACAACCACGCACTGAGACTAAGACCGATCGGTCCTGGAAGATAAAGACAGTTTAAAAATAGAGCTATAGTTTTTGAACATTGGAAGAAATATGAAAAAAGGGTGGAACCACAGGCAAACAGGAATGTGGGGCCCTTTGTATGAAAATACTAACCAAGGCCTGGTGTTCGCAAAATCAACCTTTGTTCATTAGTCGGATACAAACCATTGAACTATTTGTGAAAAAATACTGGTATACTGACATTTTGGACCGTCATCTCTTCAGTTTGAGAGGGTGAATACGAAATACAACATAACCGAGTGTGAAGGTTCATTATTAACCTTAGAAATAATAGACAAAAAAAAACTATCTTAACTCACGGTCCATTCCCTCCTCATGTGATGACACCTGAGCCATCTCCAGGGCAACGGAGTAAACTCCATCTGCTGATGAAGGCTGTAGCGATATCCCAATTTATAACTAGATACACACTATGCAGGTTTTGAGTATGCAGAGTGTTCACACTGGATACGACAAAATTGAATCGACTCAAAAGAAGTCAAAAGGAATGCTAAAAATTACAAAAATAAAATACTCTTGATTGTGCTGTTGATGGACCTTTGTGGAAATGGAGGAGCTGCTTATTAATGCGCAAAAAAAAGTACATAATTTACAGGTAGTGGTGAGACAGCTCCAGAAAGATCTAGCAAAACAAAAGAAAAAAAACACTAATAAATCTTAAAAATTATAAAGTTTGGCTGACATCTGTCGGTGCATATATTGTATCATTTACAGCACGCTTTAAGGCGAGACATCCCAGGTAAAAACATGAGATTTGGGGCTATTTTGCTTCTTATTTACTACATTTTTGTCTATTTGCGTCTGTAGATTTCTCATAAATTCACCAAAAGTTAAACATAACATTTCAGAAAACTTGTATTACAAAAAATATTCTCTTAATGTAAGTAATCAACTGGGGAAGTTTCATGTTGATATCTATTAGTTACATTTTTTCCTATTAGTGTTTCGCAAAATGTATGGAATACATATCTTTAAATGCTGTTTTCTCAAAATTAGGTTTTTCTCACTCTGAGCCAGAAATCTTCACTTCAGTAGCTCCAAACTTTCCAGTTTCATTCCTATCTATATTCTGAAGGGTTTTACAGAGGGGTTTGTTCATATATCATTCATAACCTGATTTATAAAACATTTTATTCATTCATTTGATTTTAAAACATGGTGAAAATGGATTTATTTTTATGGCTGTTGACAGTATTTTCTGGGTTATAGAGTGATAAAAAGAGATATCCAAAATTCCCCTCTGTAAAAAAAAATATTTGACTCTAATACCTCAACAAAATGAAACAAGAATTTTGAACCTGGCTTCAACCATTCATGTTCAGATTTTTGATCTGGAAATGTATGCCAATTGCAACATATTTGAAATGATATTGCCTCATTTGCATATATGCATATTTGCATATCAAACATAAAATTTCAGAAAATGTGTAAAAAAAGAAATAGTTGTCTTAATTGAAGTAATCAACTGGGGAAGTTTCACAGTGATATCTATTAGTTTTATCCTATCCACCTGTAGTGTCTCTCCTTAATGGTTAGTAAATAGTACATACTGTGTACAATTAGTAACTTTGATTGAATTGGGTGTACCTTGAGTTAAGATATTTTTTGTCAGACTATTTGAACATGTCTGAATAAAATACTTTTTAGAATTGACCACAGGTTGTTATCTGTCTGCACAGTGAAATAGAAATGACATACACAGCAGCCACAGTCAGAGTTTGTATTTGGCTGCGTGTTGAGTATTAATCTGTAGTAATATTAAAAACTAATGAACAAGTTCTTGAAGATTTTGAGAAACCAGGCCAATCTCTTCAATCATCATTAAACACAGAGCTCTAGGTAGGAGGGCAAAATACTCCGTCTAGCTCATATTTAGTAAAAGGGGACAATTATTAATAAATAGAAAAATAATAACAGATATGTACACATTTTCAACAATATGATCTATCATAATACTTTCAACATTTCTTCAAAATACCATAGAAATGATTTTTTTTTTTTGCTCAAAAAAGTCTCTCAAACATCGAGGGTCAGTTAGAAAACATAAATTATTGTACAAAAAAAAAAAGATCCAACGCCGTGGTTAATCATTCCTTTTGGGATGCAAGTCCTGACACACAGACAGGAGTTTGTGTTTCTTGCAACATTTGAAAACCAGAACGAAAGAAAACAAAACAATTCTTCAAATAAAATTTTTTCCTATATTGAAATACAATGCATTGACGCGGCATCGTTGGTAACGCGTTTTTTTTTCTTCCCTTGTGTGAACAGGTCCTTGTGTGGCACTGCTGGAGGCTGCTCTGGAGTCGGTGAAGAAGGGAGCGAGGGGGAAAGCGAGGGCAGTAAGTGCACTTTGAACACAGGCATGCTGGGATGGATAGGGAGGGAGGGAGGAGGGGAATTGTAGAGATGTGGACAAAGTTGTTTGATACAAAGAGTAGTAAAGAAAGATGGAGAGAAATAAAGAAAGAGAGGAAAAAGCTGGATAAAACCCAACTAAAGCTGCTGTTGTCTCTTCCATCTTTGAGGAAGAGGAGAAGCTAAAATCAAGAGAAAGACAGGAAAAGGGTGTAAGGTGGGGGGCAGTTGAGGTGGCATAGATGAAGGCTGAGTCCTACAGTAGTCGTGTCAGTAGGTCCTTCAACCATCTAACTCCCAAAAACAATCACAGACCTCTTTCCTCGTCAGCTGACCGGACACGGCAACCAGGAGAGTGTCTCCCCAACAGTTGAACAGTGGTGGTATTATTAACAATGCCTCAAAAAGAGGCAAATTCCCTTTTCAGAGGATGAGTTTTTTTTTGGATTCCGTTGTCTTGTTCTGAAAAGGCCGCGACCGCAGCGATGCACGGCAACTTTTCCATCACAGCGATCCGTAATTAGAAGGTGGAGAGTGGAAGTTAACTGCCAGCCGGCCCGACTGTGGGCAAAGACTCCAGAGCCCCGGTGTCACAGCGGGGGTGAGCTGAACTGTCATTGGATGAATGAGGAGGGGTGGGGGGGTGACATCGCCGAGATGAAGCAGTCTGATTGGTGCTGTCAGCGGAAGAGTGGTGAGGTCAAAGGTCACAAACGGTGGTGGTCTGCACAGCTGCCCAACATTCTGTCCGTGAAACAGGTTTCTCTGTCAGTGATGCAACTTGGCCTGCAGGGAGACGGAGACTTTCATTTATTATCGGTGGCATAACTGTGTTGCAAAATGACTTCTAACATCTTTGAAAAAGATACAGAAACGTTCAACAAATATCACATGCCTTTAAACTGCCTTTTCCCACCTGACCTGTGCATTTAGACAAACTATTCATATTAGGGTTGCCCCCTTTTTATGACATATCAGAACTATCAGAACACATGTCACAACGACAAATGTTGCTGGGGTCACCTGTGAGTTGGGCTTCATGGGTTGTGTTCAAAATAAATCTCAATAAATAACATGTTAGTTCTCATTCAAGCTTGATTTGCAGCCCTAAAGCGTGGGAATGTGTATTGTGTTGTTTCATGTTGTGACCAACTTTGCCTTGTTGGTTTCAGATTTTGGGTAAGTGAAAATGAATGGTTTGGTTTTCTGAGAGAGCTGACTGATTTGTTTTGTTTTGTTGTTCTGCGATTTTTAGCGTCATACCTTTTATAAACTAGACAGCTGACAGTTTAACGAGGCTAAGAGTCGACAGCCATGCCGGCAGCAATGTGAACACGGTTCCTTCATCTTTTCCTAAGTCAAATTCAAGCACTTTTACAAGCTATTCCAGCATCTTACAGCTGTGGTAAATTGCATATTTATATACAGTACATACAGTATATGCAGTATGTTGAGTATTTCAGGGTTGAGGGTGACAAATTAAAGGAAAACACAACAAAGTTTCAAAATGTGTCACCTGTTTGTAAGTAGACTTGGCGTCCTGTATAACCTGGCTGAGCCAATATTAAACAATCACTAGACAAATAACTTAAATTTAAAAAAACATCTTAACTGAAAGTGTGCAAAATAAGAGAACATAAGTCTTCAGCTCCTTGACCCTTGATGTGTACATATCAGAGCAAAATCAATGAAGCTTCCAATTGATCTATCGACAGCTGAATCAGGTTTTGGAAGCCGATTTCCAAACACATATCTCATACATTTGTTCTGCGGTGTGATGACCCGTTAAAAAAGATGTCGGTGTCATTCCAAAGTCTCACGTGCATGTCTAGTGTCATTTACCACAGTGGTGTTTTGAGTTAAGTGTGAATGTTAAGATTCTTTTTGTTAAACTGAAATTTAGTTTGATGTTGTCTTTGCTGTTGATCATAGACACATACTTTTAGCTTCTTCAGCAGTGAATGTAAAGGCAGTGTACACTTCCACACCTGTAGTTTGGTTCATTTGGTCCGGATCAAGGAAAAAAAGTTATACATTACTGCATTTTAGTTCTGTTCCAGTTCCTGTTTACGCTGTGAAGTTTAAGCAGCACTTTATTGCTTCTAATGTGTATATTTATATTCTTTGATTAATAACTGATTATAAGCATTGTTAGTATTATTAGTCTGCAAATTGACCGCGCTGTTATGATGAATAATGGTGGAGACAGGACAGTAGAAAAAGCCCCGCACGGACACGCGCATGAGGCCTATTACTGTGGGATCGCTGTCACACGCTTCTTAATGGAGTTAATGAACTGAGAAAGTACACGGAGTCAGCTACAAGCACAGCAGTTTTCACAGCTTTTGACCTATTAATCAGGGAAAATATGTGCTGACGTGCTCATATCCGTGGCCTCGTACAGATCAATAAGATCGCTTCCTGAACAGACTTCCTTATCAGCAGATGGATTTATTGATAGTTTAGCTTTTGAAATCATGCTAAAGTCACATGTCTGCAATCATTAAATCCTGTGGTTGGTTTGTTTGTTTTCACACCCCAAACGAACTGCACCGGAGTGCGCTTTTCAGGCGGTCTTGTTTCAGTTGTTTGGTCCACACCAAGGTTCGATTGACAGCTTTCACAAACAAACTCAGGTCCGGGAAAACAGACCTGAGTTTGTTGTAACCGAACCAAAGTTAAAAGTTTGGTGTGAAAGCACCCTCAGTTGACTATAACGTCAGTTTGACAATTCAGAATTGAGCACACCAAATTACACTCAGGGATGTTCCTAGAGAGACAGTAACACCTACCTGTCTCGGGGAATCGGGTCCCAAAGCCAGTATTCCCACGCTGTCGCTCCCGTTCCCGAAGATGCTCTCCAACCCGCCCGGCCTGCTCAGCTTGCTGGCCTTCCCTCTGTAAGAGCTGGGACTCCTTCTCTTCCTCCCCTCTGCTCCTCCCCCATAAGCCAAGGGTCCAGAGGGGGAGGCCAGGGGCGGATGAAGAGCGGAGGCAGGCTCCCTGCTGGGTGAGTAGGGTATACTGGTCGTGCCAAGTTCGCGACTGGAGACCAGAGGAGGAGGCCATTAATGATATATATAGAGTAAGCTCCAGTACAATTTTCACAGTACAGTCGGATCTATTTGGACTGCTATAAAATCATCACAGCGGATTTCACAGTGCTGTATATTTTAGAGGAAAGCTAAACACCTGTCATCACAGCCTTTGCACTGCTGGCACTGTCGTCTCTGTTTACACACCGCTCTCCTTTTAATAAATCACCCTCTCATGTGCTTCTCTGCATCATCTCTACTATGTGCCTGTATTGTGTCGTTTTTAGCCCCGACTTTTAAGATCTGGGGGCTGATCGAATACATTTCTATGACTGTTTAAACTTTTAAACAGCCTACCTGTTCTGTGAGTTGTGGCTTTGAGACCCATCGGCTCTGGACAGCCAGTCCTGTCCGCCGCTCCAAAGCCCACTCGCCCCGCGCCCAAGTCCCTTATTCCTCGCTGGGTTCGCTGCCGTCCCCCCTGAACCTTGTAACGTTGGATGATAGCTGCTGCCGTTCCTCCTAAGATTATCCACAGTCGGAAACAAGGCAGAAGGAGAAAAGGATGAGGAGGAGGGGTAGGAAGAGTTTTTCCTCCTCTTAGATCCCACTACCGAGTCCTCCGTGTCTTTGGATGGGCGGCCGGCTTTATGCGTGCCGTTACGGGCTTTACCCAGCGCGGAAACTGGGGCGGCGGGCTGCGGAGCGTCTCGAATGCTGAACACCCCCGCCGTGGATGCAGACTGAGGAAATGTGGCGGTGCAGGAGAGGGAGTTGGAGGGGGAGTAGAGGAGAGGAGAGGTGAAGGAGGTGGGAGAGGGAGTCTGTTGTGAAGTGACGGGGGAGGTACCGGAGGAGGAGAGGGAGAGGGGGCTCTCAGCAGCCAGAGGCATCTTCCTAAAACAGGAGGAGGATATTTTAGAAGATAAGACATGCACCAATTACGCTGCTTCATTGCCGCTATAGATTCAGAGTACTAAACCTCAAGTACTAATCGATATGTTGTATTTTACTGAACAATGGCTTTCTGTGTCTAGATGAATTGGGACATTTAGAATGATTTTCTTACATCTTTAACTTATTAGCTACTGTTGCTCCTCCCAGGATTTTATCAATATGATGAACACTCAAAAATTCCTTTCCCAAACTTTTTACTTATGATTCCTCAAAAGGAATTGCAGATTTTCAATCGGCTTTTTATCGTTGCAATGAACTATATTCGGCTCCTCTCCGTGTTGGAGGGAACCTTAAATCAACTGGTTTCTTATTTGATTACATTTACACATGACATGACACTAAATTGTATTTCTTTCCCTCATGAAACAGGTTAGCATACAAATCATTTCCTCTCATATTCACACCTGTTCATAGTGACAGTAAATCTGGTGAAATCAAATCACAGTTAACCCTGAGTTTATACAGTAGCTTGGAAATAACTCTAATGTGTGTTGTGTGCATTTACTACGTTGACTTCTATGTAAAAAAAAAAGAAGCTTTACCTACTTCACCCAGAGTGTACGTTCTCACCTCCACATCTGTGCGTTAAGGTGTTTCTCCACCATGTTCTGGAGCGCCAGCCTCATCCGGTCCCATCGCCTGTCGAACACGTAGTGGCCCCGTCCCATGAGCCGGCGGCTGAATACGCAAAACTGGAGGGAAGAAGAGGGAGGGGTGAAGAGGATCGAGACAGAAGGGAGGTGATGTGAGGCATGGAGAGAAAAAAGGGAGAAGAGGAGAAGGCACATGAGAAAAATGAGAAAAAGAACAGATGACCAAGAGAGATCAGACGTAAAAATACCAAATTAAGACTGACTGATAAAACAAGCAGCGCTAAAATCTACTCGAGAACTTAACACTCTAAAAGAAGAAGTAGCTGTAAACCCGAGCATCTCCTACGCTCGGACAATATTACTAAGTCAATGTCTTTTTTTAGTTTCTAACAGAAGACGTGACTTGACCATATGCCAGTTGGCAGCTCAAACTTTTAATGTCACCGGTTTAGTGACAATATACACTAGAATGTCATATTCAATTAAGACAGGAAATGACAAAGTCATGTATCCTTCCTGTGATCACCTTTTTGGTCTTGACCCAGATTCTGAACAACAGTTTCTATATTAATCCTCCTGTAAGTCTTCAGGTGGGCAGTTTGGCAGGAAAAAGTCAGCTTGTTAAACAGTGTTTTCTATACACGTATTTAGACTTAGGTCTGTTTTCCCAGTTAGTACGGTTCTTTGGGGCTGGAGTGAAAGCTATTTTATGAGCGCTGTATACAAAACAAATGCACATAACATCAAGAGCACTTTATAAACTGCTCCATCAACATGCTGACATCAAAATTACACACAACCCTCACCTTTTTTTGCACTGAAAGCATTCAGTAAGAGCTACACCTGAGTCTGAACGCCGACAAAACCAATTCCTCTAAATGGCATCTAAAATGTGTGTTAGTGCAGCATTAGTAATCACAGTTTTTACCCCTAAAGGCTGTGGGTGGCGATTGGAGTAGTGAAAGGCAGGTCTGTCAGTGTCCTCGGGAGTCTCTGCGTCTCCCTCGTCACTGGAAAGTCGACCGCCGTCTCCTGCTGCCGCCGCCAAACTGTGGGGAGATGGCTCAGGGTTAGGGGCCAGGGCGGGGGCCAGTGCTGGGGGCAGAGGACTGGAGGTGGAGGTGGAGGTGGAGGTGGAGGTGGTGGAGCCGGGAACCCTGGAGGGGGGGCATGGTAGAAATAAAGAGGGGTGAATATAAGATAAAAGAGGTGAGGGAGCAAGGGGAAAGAGACAGAAATAGAGAGGGGGAGACAGAGGGAAATGGAAATGAGGAGAGAAAATTTAGTGGGAAGCAAAGAAGAGATTGGAATAGAGAAGGAAGAAGGTGGTTAACCGAGAGGAAGTGATGGAAGAAAACAGAAAAGAAAACAAGAAAACCTGTCATATCTGCACAAACACAGCAATCAATGTCATTCTCAGGGTTTTGTACAGTGACAAAACCCCAAAATAACTTCCTTTTTCCATACACAGGATCATCTTCTGAATGGAAAGAGGAAATGAGTTTCTATTGTTTCTCCTTCTTGTAGTGCTGTTGTTGTTTACAGCATCCCCTGGTGGGAAAAACATGAACAGACAAGGATTTCCCATCATCCATCTGTCCAGGCCCAATACAGTTCAACTCCAGTGATGTGGAAAAGTATTAAAAGTCCTATTTAAGTAAGAGTAAAAATAAATAGCTGTAAAAATCGTAAATCACTGGGTACACTGAATCCAAAATAAATACGTAAATATAAATAATGCTTAGTAAATAAAAAGAGTTTTGTTCAGAAAGTGTTGCTTTTCCTTAAAAGAACAGATTACTACTACTACGAGATTAGTACTTGATTTAAAGCACGTAAAGCAATAGAATTATAAAAATACTAAATCTGTTGGAAAACTAGTAAATTGTATAAAATAAATAAATTGATAATAAATAGTAAATAATAAATAAATAAATAGTCCTAATATTTTGAATTTTCTAAGCAACTAAATATCTAATTGTGAAATTTAATTATTAATACTGGGGTTTAAATATTAAATATAATATTTTACGTCCTATTTTTATGGCTTTATGTGGTTTGAAATGTCCCTCTGTAAATAATTAGTTTTGCACCAAGGATACTTCTTCCCCTGATATTCTAGGAAGATTAAACACATGAGAGAACATAATCTGATTGGACACAGATCTGATCGATCCTCAGCCTTTCTTTGCGTCTGTATACACATGCATAGCTAATACTACATATGTGGGCGTCCACTATCCTACCTGGGTATGTGTGCGTTGGCCAGCCGTAGCTTCAGCATGGACAGAGGTCGTCCGTTTGGGCAGTGAGGCTTGCTGGGAGACGCGGTCTCTTGTGACGTGATGCTCTGGCTGCTGCCTTCCTTCCCTCCCTGCGACCCCTCCCTCTCCTTCTCCTTCGCTCCCTCGTTCACCTTCGCCCGCCCCTTGTGCTCGGCCAGGAGGGCGTCGAAATGTTTCCTTCGGCCGGAGACGGCTCGGCGGTGGGTTAAGGAGTGAGTCTGTGGCAGCCAAAAACACACACAAAAAAAAAGGTTAATAGCAATTTCATGCTTGTCCCTCTGTGAGCTAATAAGCACTAACCGCTTAGAGATATTAGGTTATTTCCAGAGAGACTTTGAATTCTTCACATATCAATACTTTCATTAACAGAGTGGAGCTCATTCAGCAGGGCTGATAGTTGCACTCCCAGGGGCTTGAATCACGGCTCTCTGGTTTCAGGAAAGTTTCCATAATCACTGCACCATGCTGCTGCCCACGTCACACCAGACTAACGTGGGTAAATACTGCCGGTGCATGGTGAGCCTGTCTACCCTTCCAACTACTTTGGAAGGTAACCAGCTATCAAACATTTGGTTTTCCAATAGTCCTCTAAAAAGGATGTGTGTGCGAGGCTGGTGAATACTGGATTGAACAGCTAGTGTGGCTTTTGGAAGGAAACATGTTTCCTGTGCTCACTCAAAGAGGCTTCTTCAAATGCTTTAAGACGTGACAGGTGCATCTTATATACTCATAAATATTATGAATAACAAACTTTGATTGATTTAGCTGCCGCTTCGAGGAAGACGTTAAACACATAATAAACCTGAGATCAACCAGGACGACGGCAACAGAACCTGGAAGAACGGATGCACAGATTAATTGTACTTTGTGAGTGTTTTATCTTTTATTTTCTCATTTAAAAATCATCACTAACTTCACATGAAACACCGCGTATCAGAGAGCATCAGTGATCATGAAAGTTTTCGGTTTCTCCTGCAGGTTTCTAAAGACTCTCTTAGCCTCCTGTGAGGCGGTAAGAAGTATTCCTTGATCTAAAATCATTTTTAAGAGCATCTTAAATAGGGCTGCACAATTAATTGAAATTTTATGGAAAAACATCATCTTCTACAGACTTAAGAAAACATCTTTGTTTGTTACAGATCCCCACAAAAATCACACCATAATTATTTTAATATGTTTTCACCGAAATGAAAATAATGATGTAAAAATGATCATTCCCTCTAATATCGCAAATCATATTGCAGCCTTAATCTTACATTAGAGTACCTTTGGGAAACACCCCTTAGGGTGCTTTTACAAGCCAACATTTAGTCCATTTTAATTAAACTCTGGTGCGGTTCTTTTGGGCGGTTGTGAACGCAGTAATCGGACTCTGGTGCCGACCAAAACAACCGGTCCCTAGACCGCTTGAGAGAGGTGGTCTCGGACCGTTTCCAAGTGAACCACAATGCAGGCTGCTTGTGTGGGCATTTGTTGAGATGAACACAGTTAAACGACAGGTTAACATGAGTGGGAGAGGACTGACCTGGACTTCTGCAGAAGTCCAATATTTGCTTGACATCTGGGCCGAAGAGAACTTACAGAATATGCTAAATAAAGCCCACAGAAATAGTGAGGTTTATAAAGTCATTTGAGATAAACTAGAGGAGAAGGGATTTGTGTGCACTTTAGATCAGTGCTGAGTCAAAATAAAAAAAAAAAAAACACGAAGACAGCAATATTTCAAAGTCTGCATAGAAGAGGCAGCAATCGGGAAGAAAAAGGTTTGGACTGGGCTCCTAAGATGGAGTTCACGGCCATCTCAACCTTAAGATGCTTTTTGGGAAACAGGGCAAGGGCTGCACAACATATCGTTTTTTTAATCATCATCGCGATGTCAACTTGTGCAATAAACACATCGCAAAAGACCACAATATTGCACTCAGGGATTTTTTTAATTAGTTGAAAGAGAGTATCAGTAAATGCAACTGTCATTCTTTTTTATTTGTGTCTTTTGTGTTCAGTTCAATGTTTAATTTGTTCAAGAAAACTAAAAAAATCTTTTTATTTTTTTTAATTCAACAAGCAATTTGTAGTATTGTTGTAGAATACTGAAAGCAGCAGGAAGGTAGAACCAAGGACACTTTAATATCTGTTTATTTATCGCAAATAATATTGTTATTGGATATTCAACAACGTTATTCCATAGTGCATATTTTCCTCAAATCGTGCAGCCCTAAACATGTCCCTTTCTTTAAAATGATGGTTGCCATTGGGACTACCAGTAGAAATGAAGACATAAAAAAAAAAGAAACACGATTACTCTCAGCCACTCCAAACAATATCAACGCACGAGCCTGATACATCTCTAATTACAAACCAGTTTGCAGTGATTACTTAAGCTAGGAGTAATTAAAGGGCAGTAAAACAGAATTTTACTGCTGAAAGATGTTGTAGCCTCATCCGACATCTATAATTACCTCATCAAGGGAAGTGTGGGCCCTGTAATGCCTCGGCGCTGCTACCCCCGTATTAACAGAGAAAATGGGATGTGCAGACGTATCACGGAGACAGACGGGGCGGCAGACCGGGTCGTGGCGTGTGATGACAGCGCAACCCTTCAGTATTATTACTCTCATAAACAAACAAAGCTGCTTTCCTGGTCGGACAGGAAGCAGGAAGGAGGGTCAGAAACTATTATTGTCTATGCAGAAAATTACACACAGGTGGAGCGTTTGTGTGCGTTACCTTGCAGGTGAGAGACCGCGTGCAGGGACGCTTAGTCTCTGGGTCCTGGACTCCACAGTGCTTGTTAGGATCAAACACTCTCCCTGTAACACATGTAAACACACACACACATATATTAGATTGGCAATAAAGGCCATCATTTAGTCATTTCCCTCCCTCTTTCAAATATCAAATTTCCCGGGAGCCTCACAGCACAACGAGTATATTAATTTGTCTCCTTTGAGGAGGCAGTTTGCTCACTGACATTTGTCTATTCACATATTCCTTTGTTCATTCAATCATTCAGCTGTGCTCTGAGGCTACTGTAGTCTAATAGTACTGTTCTGTGTGACATTATTAGCAGTGTTTCCAGTTTCAAATAGATACAGATCCCGCAAGCTGTGACAAATCATTCCTGACAGGACGTGCTGGCAGCCGGACAGGAGTCGACTGTGACTGACAGCGCAGGAAACCCTCTCCTGTTTTAATGAATAGAAATTGTACTTCGATGATGAAATGGAGCCATTTAAAGACGGTGTCAGTTTGCAGCCAAAGGCTCTGATGTTTATTGTAAAGAGCTCTTCTCGTAGCAAAAATGTTTAGAAAAGCCTCAGGAAAGAAAAGAGCACTTCAGATTGATATGAAATATTCGTAGTCAGCTGCTTCTGCCAAATTTGGAACAGTTTGGGTTATTTCACAAGAGATATTTTTGTGTTTCATTTTTTTCTCTGTGCTACTCTCGCTTGTTTGAAGCACGCAGGATTCAGCAACATTTAAATCAGATGACAAACAGTTTGGGAGTAGTTTCACTCTCATAAAATCTGATCAAACCAAATCCACACTGCGCTAAAGAAGCAGATTAGCTGAGTATTTAAACTAGTAATAAATAAGAACTAATGGAGCTTTTTTAAGATTTACAAAGATTAAGAAAAACATTTATCATTTCCACTCACTTTATATTGAGTTGCAAGCCGTCTGTGTATGTTTATTGTGCAGTTATGTTATGTTTTGTCCACCAGCCATGTCTCATAAAGGTTGTACCAGCCAGTAAACAGTATATATGCCCCCCCCTCTTTATCATCTAGTTTGGTCTGAGTTGGTTGATCGGATCAGTTTTGTTGAACTCTTTTATAGCCCATTTAATTTTTTATTTTTTTGGTAAATAAGAACCTACCTGCTCAGTCCCTAAAATCCAATAAGGCAGCAACAAGAGCGATCATAATGACAGCACATATTTTAATATAAATTCTCCGTTTAACCATCATTTCAAAGAATAATACATCCACTGTGTTGTACAACAATGCACTGTGGTATGTAAGGTAGGTCAGAGTTGATTAGGATGTAGCTCTGCCAAATGTGTGGATCAGTGTTTCCCAAAACCCAAGATGACGTCCGCAAATGTCTTGTTTTGTCCACAACTCAAAAGATATTCAGTTTACTGTAATAGAGAGGAGTAAAGAAACCAGAACATATTCACATTTAAGGAGCTGGAATCAGAGTATTTTGACATTTTTTGTCTTAAAAAATGACTTAAACTGATTAATCGATTATCAAAATAGTTGTCGATTAATTTAATAGTTGACAACTAAGTGATTAATCGTTGTAGCTCTAGTTGACAAGTCCTTTCAGCTGGTGAACAAATAGCTAAAAAAGTTAGAAAACAAAGTGAATTTTCTATTAACATACATAAAAACCTTCGAATACCACTCACTACTTGCAAATGTTTTACATCCTGGATCAAATGGTGAATGTTGAAACTAAGTTGAGCCACGGAGACCAACCTTCAGTGAATTTTCAATGCTGATAACAACAGCAGAAGCATTGCTCTGAAACACAGGGAGACCTTTGTAGTCCCACACAAACTGGCCGGCCAACAGCAACCTCCAGTCAGCAGGTTATCTTAAACAGTGTTACTGTCAGAGGGCTGTAATCTAGTGCTGGCCTTTGCTATAATCCCTGTAATCTTTCTGTGCAGTATCAGACAGCTCCCATGCATACGGTTAGATGAACAAACACGCATGTACAACAACAAACATGCACTCAGACATAAACAAACTCACGTGCTCACTCACAAGTTGACACAGACTTTAAAAGGAAGTTGACAGAGACAGAGACAGAGAGAGAGAGAGAGAGAGAGAGAGGGAGAGAGAGAGAGAGATAAAAGGAAGACACTGATGAGAGGAAACCAAACAAAAAAAAAAAGCAGAAGAACAAGATGAGTGAGAAACAAGACGATGATGAACACAGAGAAAACACCAACAGCGAGGAGGAGACAGGAGTGTGTGAAAGGGAAAACAAACGAGGCCAGAGTATGAGTGTGCGAGAGAGAAACGAGGAGGTCGAGGCAGGAGGTGGAGAGTGAGAGGATGAGAAAATGTAGAGACGCAGGAGGTGGGGGAAATCTCTCAAGAAGACGAGCAGCTTTCTGGCAGCGGGAGCTCGTGAATTAGAGGGTGTAAATCAGAGGCTCGGAGCACAGCGAGACGCAGCACAAACCAAGAGAGAAATGAGGGAAGGAGAGGGAGAGCTGGATAGAGAATCATGACAACAACAACAAAGCATCCATCAAATATTTGACTTTATTGCTTTGCATGTTTTTACCTCTCTTACTTTGAGATGACCACAAGTTTAACTAGTTTGCATCAACGTTAAGTTAAGAGGAAAAAAAGTCGAGTTTGGAAGTTAGAATGAGAAAGAAAACAACAGTAGATGGGAAAAAAAGAAGTGAGAAAGATAGTGAAAGTAGTGAGAGGATGGAGAAAAGCCTTTCACCCTTTCTAAAACACACACAATCTCACCCCACCACTGTCCTGTCTGCAGCCAAACACTCAGACTGGAAGCTTTCCAAACGATACTGAGATAAGAAATAGGGAGTTTGTGAGCTTTTTAAAGCTTAGGCACGTAAGGCTTAAGTTGATAGTTTGTGTGTTTTGAAGTGGGGCTGTATGAGGTACTTATCCAAGGTCAGTTTCTTACCTACAGTAGATGATGGTCACGCCCCCCAGTTTGGAGAAGCAGACAGAACTTACTGCACAGAAGCAAAGCAGTGTACTGCTGTGGACGGGGTCGGCAGCAAATCATATTTTAGACACCAAAAAGAAAGACTCAACTACAAAAAATCAATATCAATTTAAGTGTATGCTATATTTAGAATATTTTCGCCGGTTTACCTTGCCGTCAGACAGCCCTTTCCGACAAGGAACTGAAGCTGTTATATCCATCTATGCTCTCGGCAAAGCCACCAGACTCCATTGAAAAAACCTGCAATTTTACCTCACAAAACATGGGAGTTTCTGGTCTACCACACGATCCCCGTGTTCTGTGAGGTAAAAATTAAGTTGTTTTTTTTTTTTCAATGGAGTCTGGTTGCTTTGGCGAGACCATAGATAACGGCTCCCCGTCGGAAACATAGACTGTATAGCTGTCTGACAGCAAGGTAAACTTGTGAAAATATTCTAAATATAGCGTACATTTAAACTGATATTGATTTTTTTAGGTGGGTCTTTCTTTTAGGTGGCTAAAATACATTTTTGCTGCCGGCCCCATCCACAGCAGTACATCGCTTTGCTCCCGTACGGTAACTCCTGTCTGTTTCTCCAAACTGGGGGCGTGCCGACTGTCTTCTACTGTAGGTAATACACTGACTACCTCATACAACCCCACTTCAAAACACCCAAACTATCTCTTTAAGAGTGTAATTGAAGGAGCAAAGCCAGAAATATTGAACTCTTCCAGCAGAGGAAAATTTGGAGACTAAAAGTTACAGAATCTGTTTTGTGACTTATAGGTTGATGAATCAAGATGACAAACCAGTCATGAAAATGATTCAATTATTAAATGTTTTCCACTTCTTCAGCGACATTTAGAACCCAACTACACCCATGAGTCAGCCCAAGATGCCAGAAAAACCAACAAACATGCATGCACAAGGATTTCACCTGGATCAATACAGAAAAAAAAAAAACGTAGGCCTGACCTGAGAGTCTTTTTTGCGACCTGGAGGAAGTCTTAGTCCCGTTTTGGTGCTTCTTCTCCAATGGCGAAGACAACGGCGGCGGCAGAGCGCCGGATTGCTGAGAAGGGGAAGGCGACGGGGAGGGTTTCCGGTCCAGCGGGGAGGGAGAAGGTGTAGACGACAGCCGCCTGTCCAGCGGAGAGCGCGCAGGGCTGGGCCGTCCGTCCAGAGAGGATGGAGAGGTGGTGGGGCGCGGCGTGGACGGCCCGCCTGTGCCGCGACCGTTCACGAGCTTCTCGCTGGACCGCTGGGAGGCCAGGGGAGTTAGGGACGGAGGTTTGAGGGAGGAGGGGGAGGGGGAGGAAGAGGCGGAGGTGAGGCGCACGTGTGATGCGGAGTCGGCACGGCTCAGACAGGGCATCTTCTCCAGGCTGACGACTGGAAGGGATACACTGCGGAGGGGAAGAGTGGAGTTAAAACGCTAAATGTTTTGGGAGCAGCATTTTATGAAACTCCGACAGCTCTTAAAAAATGACGTGGGTGAGTGTGAATATTAAAAAAAGAAGTATGCTCCCACCACGTCTTGTTCCGTGCCCCCTTTGGTGGGTAGACAGCGAGAGGCGCCTTGCTAAAGCGTGAGTGAGGGTAATCTTTAGGGACCCTGAAGGCCAGCGTGTCCCCAGGACTGGGAGCCACAGCGGGGGCCACTGCAGACGCTTTGGGCTTCATGGGGACCAGGGGGCTCCTGGAGGGGGCGGGGGAGCCGTGGCGCTTCTCTGGAACAGGTCAAGACACAGAGAAAAAAGTGTGTTACACCTCAAGACACGCTCATACTATCAAGATCATGCATTGCTAGTGGGTACTTTTTGGATCTGGGTACTTTTTTTTGTATCTGATTTGCATCCGATTAGCACCTCAGTGTAGAGTGGTGTTGTATTTACACCAACTTGTTTTTTTTTTCTGCCGTGCTTAGGTGCCAGATGGCTGTGTTGTAACACAGGAGAGACAAATCGGTGCCAGATCCTTTCTACAAAAAAAATAGAAGCATTTACAAATCAATTTAGTGTACTTTTCTCTAATTAGCAACTTGCCTGACACCATCTGAAGTGTCCTTGTGTGATTAACTCCACCAATCTGTTATTATGTGCGCGGTTCAAACAAGAGCCAACAATTATAAATACATTTTTTTGACCCAGATCTGATCGGAATACACAAGTTAAAGGATGCTGAGACACAGAAAGAGAGGGGAATAAATCACAAGGTTGTGGAGTGGGGTAGGGGGATGGGGGAAGTAGGAGAGGAGAGGAGCTCACACTTACGGTTTTTGCTATGCATGTCTTTGTGGGAGGAGGGTGGGGAGGGAATAAGGGGGTGTGGTCCAGGACTGTCTGTCTCTCTCTGACTGTCTCACAGGGAAACTACACCCCGGCTACCTGAATGAAAACAGAGGGGCGAACATGTCATAAAAAACAGAGAAAGGAGGTGGGCTGTGCACAAAGTAACACAGTGTCAAAGTATCTAAAATGATATGAAATGTGGTGTGATGTTATGTTCATAACATAGTTATTCTAATCTACCGGCTGCTTCGGGAGGTATACAACCAACATCTGCCGGATCTAGCAAGATTCAACTGTTAGTTTTGGGAAGGGACCGGCTCTTGTGGTTAGCTGAATTTCCTGTCTGATGATAAGATGCAAATCTAAAACGGAGGGGAGCAGCGACATGATGAAATCATTAATATTCACCTTGGAAACATGAACGCAATTACTGTTGCAAATCCACGCATAATCATCAACACAACAAAAGTATGCAACTGCACTTGTGTGCATAGCCACACATGCTCACAATTACAGATTAAACACCAAATAAACAAAACTCAAGTGTTCCGCAAACATGTTTTCTCAGGCCCTGCCTTAAAATACTTGACAGAGAGTGTGACATGTACAAGCCAAGGTCAAGCTAAAACAACAACTCCCTAATACAACTGTTCTCTCACATGCGCACACACACACTGTGACAGACTAACAGAGTCAGATAAAATACGTGGCTGTAACTCCAGTTCTAGGAGTATGTGTGTTACCCTCTAACAGGCTTTGCTACTGGTAAACACTGGAGGCGAAGGCTGATAGGGATGTGATGGGCTGGACCTGAATCTGTGCATACAGTAACTCAGGCTCAACTGCCACTGTGTGCTGCACACCTAAGACGTTGCACCAAGCACATAAAACCAGACGTCACATCCCTGAGGTATGACAGCACAGAGGTAGAGATGGGAGACTGTGAAGAAGCCAGACAATGGGCCTCATGTAGGAAGCGATATAAGAACAAATTTCCTCTTATTTTTGTTCGTATACATGATTTGTTCTTAGCTTGTTAGTAATATGGCTGTTCCGAATGCCATTTTTTGGACTTCGAAGCTTTGGTGAGAAATATTCGACGGTATTCAGAGCTTTGTGGCGTGGCGCAGCACGACATGTTCTACTGTTCTGTCTGTCTCCATCTCCCCCGTTTCAGTGCCCAGGACAGTGCCGCACTACTGTACACAGAGGCACCTCTCTACACTCAACAAACAACGATATCAGTCTGAGAATAACTAATAATAATAATGTTGAATATGAATAATGAATAATATTGTGGGATTATTCCTTATTTCATGTGCTATTTTGGGATTTATACTTTATTATTACATAGAAAAAAAAAAATAAAAACCGAAGCCTTCGAATAGTGATTTGGAGGTCGATTACCATGGCAATGGTCAGGCCTAGTTAGTAGCCATTGATGTCTGGGATTCCCCCTTTGTTTTCTTATTTTTGCTCTACTCTTAGGTAAGAGAACATTTTATCAGTGGTCGAGAGCACTCTTCCCAAGATAAGAAAAAAACATCTTGTTTTTACAGTCCACAAATTGTTTGTCCTTTGCCAAGACACAAAAGACAGTAATTGTAATGATTGGATTATTAAATCTGTGGGCTAAATAAGTACTGTTGGTCCATTGATCCAATTTAAGACTATAAATCCCTTGGATGATATTGCGTGCGTGCGTCAAAGCGGATTTGGATGTTTAAGAACATTTGGTGCATCTGGAGTTGACTTCTTGTATTTTTTCTCTGAACAGAAAATGAAGAGAAATTTAAGAGAATGTTAATGTTGCATGAGATCCAGTGTCTCCCATTGGCTCGTAACCTGGGCAAATTGCAACACACAGCCAAGAGCTAGTCGCTGAGCCATCAGAAGAGTGCCCGTCCGGCCCACGGTCCACGGCGGATAAAGATTTCCCCCAAAAAACCCTGTTGAGCGACTATCACAGCATCTGAGGGCACGTACAGGACACAGAGCAAAGGGACCTCTCACCCTCATCCAGCGTGATGAGGGAGATAATCCAACTCTGACGAGAGTTAGATTAGAAGACTGATCCACTCTGGTGTCTGTAGAGTCAATATGTATCCACCATCCTGCCAGCAGCCGGTTAGCTTCACTTTGCACAAAGACTGAGAGCAGGGGGAAACAGCTAGCGTGGCCAAGAAACAGTTCGGCACATAACCCCAGGAAAACCACGTTTTAGTGTCATTTTTACACTTTGCTTTTTGTTCAGATTATACATGTTAAGCTGTTTTCTGTCTTTATGCTAAACTAAGCTGACCATCCTTTACTTGTAGCTTCATATTGTTGTGTGTGTTGTGTTGATCTTCTCATCTAACTCTCTGTAAGAAAGCAAATAAGCACATTCGAATTATCCCCTTAAAGCAACGCCAAAGCCTCACAGAGGCATCATGCCATTTGGTTGATGTTAAAGTGCTACAAAATACCTGTAGTATAATTTTAGAAAGGGTGTCCCCAGTGTAAAACAAACTCCTAAGTAGCGGTGATGTCATGCTTCACTCAGTAAGCAGCATAAGGGATTCTGTGTGTGTGTAACGTGTGTGTATGTGTCACAATGTCATACAACGAGGTTAATGAGTGTAGTAGTAGTCTACTAACAGCAGCACGTTGGAACACAAAGGACAGAGCAGGCAGACTGACTGACCCTGTGTGTTTGCTCAGAGAGCACATGAAAGTGTGCTGCAGGTGACTGAGGGAGAGCGTGTGTGTGCAAAGTGTGCATTGAAGAGATTAGCCTCTGCATGCATAAGTATAACAGGTGTGTCTGTGTGTGTGTGTGTGTGTGTGTGGGTATGATAGCATGTTGAGAACGTATACACTGCCAGTGTACGTGTGATTTTGTCCAAAGTATAGGCTATATGTCATTTGCATGCAAAGCAGCGCGTCTCTGCATGCAGTATGTATGTACGAGAATACTTTGCAAGAGCATAATTAGCGTATGTGAGAATGTGTGTGTGTGTGTCTGTGTGTGTGAGTGTGTATGTGGCAGGTGTGTAAATAGGCCAGTGGAAGCAGAGGACGAGGAAGGCAGCTGTATTCAGAGTAGCGGGATCAAAGTCCAGAAGCACATTTGCAGGTATGCAGCAACGACAGTAACAAATTCACACGTTAAATCACACATTATTTCACACACCATTTTAGTCAACACAACTGTACAGTTCAATGAAGCTGTACTGTAGCAATGGAAACTGGGAAATGTGTGTGCCTTTTTTTCCTTTATGGGTGTTTTTTGTATTTTCTGATTTCAGCATTATTTTAATTTTCAAGGCAGGAAGAAGGTAAATAAAACATCTGAAGAAATATGATATCAGATATGCTCTTTGGACAGGCCAAGTACACCGTTACTTGTGAATTTGTGGGTTCAACTCAACCTGCTATTCAAGCTCTGTTGCATGCTTTTCTTTGGATTTTTTTCCTGTTCATTTTTCTATTTAATACAAGAGAAAACATTTTTTAAAATACTGCATTTTTCAATATGAAAAATTACTATTTAAATAAAAAAAAATTCTGCAAAATGACGGTAAATAAAAGTTAAGGTTAACTATATATTTATAACTGTAAAATTAAAACAACAATTATGGGCAGCTTAAATTGTAGGCCAACAAAAATGATTAAACTCTGTACAGCTAGTATACTTGTATCTACAGTAAGACATGATGAATAATAAACAACTTATTCTTCATAGTTTTGCAACAGAGCTCATCCTGTGAGCGAGGAGCCAGTTGGGAGCTAACCGTACTGATTTACAATACATGGACGGCTGCCCAGGCAAGGTCACTAAGCCACTCGACCACAAGGGCACCCTCGCTACTACGCTCCCCCCCGCCTGCCTGTCGTTATGGCAATGCTGAGAGCCCAGCTGGTTGCCGATTGGCCGCTGACTCATCCTGTGGGTGGAGTCGTTGCATGATGAGGAAGCGGAGGCTCTCAGAGCTCAGCTGGGTTTGTTTACATTGAGCGAGGAGGAGCAGGGGAGAGACAGAGAGAGAGAGAAATAGATATGAGGAAATTAAGAAAAGCATCTGTGAAGTTCTGTTATTCAGGTTATCTAGAAGTGCTGGGTCGAAGGCAACTAGGCTTATATTACAGTATATTAAAAGCAGTAGGATTCTGGTAGTACACATAGTACAGGAAATCTATATAAAGACAGCATGTTTATGTCTTTTGCAAGTGAACAATAAGACAATTCCCCTCGTAAAAAAAAAGGCAACCTTTACATTAACTACATTTTTATATTATGTTTTCAAATCTCAGATGACTAAACATTAGCTGGCCAAAAAGACAGTAGGCATGGAGGGTGGTAATGACAAAAAAAGATCGCTATGAAGGGGAGCTGTGGTTAACAAAAAGAGGTTGTGAACCATTGCTCTCTTGCATACTATGATGCATTAAGAGTCCAGAAAAGACGTTTCTCTCCTTTTGGTCCTCAGATGAGGTAAAAACGATTGTGATGCCATGCACTATGCATTTTGAAACACAAAGTTAAGTGCAAAGACGTCTGACGTACAGTGTAGCTGGCATTTTAACTGGCCCGAGCCTTTTCTAATGGTTCGCACACAGCCAAGCTGCAACAACAATAACACAAGAGCGAAATGAGCAACACCACCAGTAAACGAAACTAAGCAGGACGTCTGTGGTTAAGGGGAAAACTTTCCGATGACAGATGAACATCATGTGAAACGAACAACTGCACTTCAGCTCAGGCACAACAACAGACAGGGAAGCAGCGAGCAGCCCAAACACTCGTTAAGTTAGGAGCGCAAATAAAACCGAAAGAAAATAGAGGATATTTCTTTTTGACCTGCCTCAGAGCCTCAATTAATCCACCACTACAGAGAGAAGTCGGTCGGCGAGTAGAGAGAGAGACAGACACTCCCACCAACAGCAACAAGCCTTTCATCGTGCACAGGACTTACTCACACACAGCAGGCCACCAGCACTGGAGACAGACTGAAAGAGTGCAGAGAAGGATATATCTGAACACGGCACGGAGTGCTGATTCATCCAAACAGACTGCTTCAAAAGCATGGCTTGGGCTTCACACACACACACACACACACACACACACACAAATCAGATCATCAGTTGTGACTCTTGAATTCTCTAATTTGTCATGGTGTTCAGGGCCCAAATGTACTAACCATACACTGTATATAAAGACATTATAGCAAAAGTGAAGTAGGCTTGCTGTGGTAGTCGGTGTTACCGGTATTATACCGATTACATTACTTGCCCACCACCTCCACCATCGTTTTGGTTCTGTATATATAAATAAAACCCAGTTAATTTTTGCATATCAGTGCCGTGTTATCAATACAAAGTTGGACGACGGACTTTACACACTGAAAATAAAAGTGTCTGCTCTGTACGGAGTCTCAGGTGTCAGATTTCACACACGGGACGAGAGAGAGAGTTGACAGACGAGATGATGGCGGAGGATTTGGTGTCAAAGCAAAAAGCAAAAGCGCCTGTTTGGCAATATTTCAGATTTAAACCCAATGCTATAAGGAAACCATGACATTAATGAGGCAATCGTCGTGTGTGCCGGTGTGCGGTGTGAAAGCTCAACTGGAAAACAGCCATCCAACGGTAAAGATCAAAGCAAGCGTGCTACAGATATCGAGTGTCATCTTTTTCTTGTAAAACACCGGTGTTGTCACAAGTTTATTAACTGGTGTGAAAATTTCCTCACTGTCACATCCCTGAAGTGAAGCCAAAATATCTGGATCGCCCCCTGGTGGCTGGCTGCAGTATATGTTATAAACCCCACCCCTTCCATGTTAGGGGATGGGTCAAACTAAAAAGTCAAAGTAGACATAACATTTTTCCCCAAAATGTTTTTTTTGGTCATTTACGGTAGTTTTTACCACGCTGATGTATGTTCAACTGTTCATTTTTCTGATAAGTTTGGTTTTAAATAGTTATTTGATGCTATATAAAGGGGGTCAAACATCATGATTGGCAGCTGTGAGTCTCTCTCGCTAGCGAGCTGCGGCTGTGCTCGGCTCGCGATTGGCCCGGGCGGGTGACCTCGATACCGCGGCTCCATCGCCTGATCACTACTGCGCATACTCTGGCTCCAAATGACGTCAAAATCTCAATATGGTAGCTGCCGTATCCGGGGTATTTTGGCTTCACATCTGTACAGTGGGAGGAAGTGGAGACGCGTATGAAATGCTCTTTGAAATAAACTCATACTAATTATACTAGCCCTTAGAAAACACTTGACTATGAAGAAAGCTTCAATAATTTCCCCACATTGCTGAAAAGAGTAGTGAAATCATAAATCTTCACTGGGAAAATGTCTTTATAACATCCTAACTGTCCATAATAAGCTTTGATGTTCACCCACCATTAAACTATGTCTTAGCAAATTTCTCTTCACAGGCTCATTGGAGAGAGCATGATACAGACACTGCCAGAGTGAGGGATTCATTTGATACCCACTGGGGCCACTTATGCCAAGAATATACATGCTTACCTTACTCTAAGGAGATTTAAATAAACAAATAGAGCAAGTCTCTGACATATAAGATACAATAATCTTTCTAAACAGAAGACGTGGCATATATTAAACACCCATCCAGCACAGGTCCTAGCTGAAGCTGTGACCACTCTCTTCGTCAGACACACAGCAAAGCTTGAGCAGCAAACTGGGCGTGTATAACTCAGAGCCACTGACCCCTGAGGCAGCCAACCCCCTCCCTCCTCTGTGTGTGCGTGCGTGCATGCATGCATTTCCGTATATGTAAAGCCTCAGTGCTGATTCGACGCACAGGTCAAGCATGAAGGCAGATCCCATGATGGATATACAAGGCTATTGCAATGAATGAAAATGCAGAGTCACAACATTTGGAAGCAGAATCCCCAGCTGGGAACAATGGCACTATACTTGTGAGGATATTCCAGTAACATGAGGAATGAGCAACAATGGGAGGAAATGCATAAAACATCAGAAGAAAATCTTAACAGGTGCCGGTTCCTAGAGGCAATCCACTCAGCCGAGGCCAGGAGGAGCATTTGTCATGTCATGACAAATAGAGTAGTTGTGTGTATAATAGGGGTGGGAGAAAAATACACCTATGTATCGCGATTATTTTTTTTTTATTTACAGTTTTGAAATTGTTTTTTTAATGCCAGAATCGATATATTTGCTTCATTTGAGTCTACGTGGAGGTAGAAGGAAGTTACTGCTTTTATTATTGTAGTCTGAGTAACGTGACGTCATATCTGTTCCGTATCCTTCAACCAAAACAAACAGCAGCTGGCCGCAGTGAGCAGAAACGAAAAAACAGTAAGCGGCGGAGGGTCGGCGTGGATACGACCTGCATCCTCACATTTTAAATCCAAAGTGGTAAACACTACACATTCGGTATGGAGTATGGAAACAATGAAGTATGGAAACAATTTTGGTTTCACACATTTCCAGGAAAAGCAGAGCTAGACATCACGGTTAAAGCTGCATGCTAACTGTCGTGGACAGGAAACGTTATCGTATTTCCATAACGTGCAGTCAAGCCAGCCGTCACTCGCATCTCCGTGGTCAAATCGTCCGATGCTGCAACTGTAGAGCACCCATATACTGACATTTACAGTATGTTAAATGCATTCAAACGGCCCCGATGGAGCTGACCATGGATGTATAAAGAGAACAGAGCTGACGGGAGAGCTAGCGACGGACTTGGAGAAGTAAGAGGAAGTATACACGTGTGACTACATTCGGTTTTCACAATAAGGTGTTAACAAAGGGAACTGTATATACAAAATATATATATGCAAATAAGATTGATGGATTATATTCACCAAAAGTATAAAACATGACATGTCCCTTATAAATTAAAATGAAAATGCCACTAATTTGTGAGGGAAATGTC
Organism: Sebastiscus albofasciatus; assembly: GCA_916701655.1. NCBI lineage: Eukaryota > Metazoa > Chordata > Actinopteri > Perciformes > Sebastidae > Sebastiscus > Sebastiscus albofasciatus. The sequence continues at coordinate 36,727 of CAKAOI010049991.1, forward strand.
TTTATTCTTTGATTTTTGGGTTGCTGGAAATTTGTTTATAAATAATTCCTCACAATGACTAATATGACAAAAATCGCAATAAATCGTAATATCGGATCACAATTCTTGCAGAATCGCAATACATACCAAATCGGCACCCAAGTATGGTGATAGTATCGAATCGGGAGATAGGTGAATCGTCCCAGCCCGAGTGTATAATGCTTCAAATTTAAGAATGTAGTCAATGAATCAATGAAAGTGGCTGGACAGTGTGACTTCTAGGTCACTGCACTACAGTTAAAATGATTCTAAAGATAAAAGTATATGATGAAACAAGATGAAAGTAATTCACACATTCGACTTTTCTATTACTCATTATGTGACTTGGCCTGCTGGTTGCCTGCTTGTTATCATGTTTTGGCCCGAGGGTAGCTTTGTTTTATGGGGAGCTCTCAGGAGATTCCCACTCCTGACTGTGTGTGTGTGTGTGTGTGTGTGTGTGTGTGTGTGTATGTGTGTGTGTGTGTGTGTGTGTGTGTGTGTGCATGTGCATCAGACCTGTTGTTACCCGACTCTGTGTGCGTGTCAGCAAGTAGAAACGCTGCCAACGAAAGGGGGAGGCAGGATCGGGGACAAAACAACAGTGGCTGCCAGGAGTGTGTGTGTGTGTGTGTGTCTCACAATACCACTGACCTCTTTCTGCTGAGAAACAGAAAGTGAGAATGTGTGCGCATGCAACTCCACCGGCCTCTCTCCTCTCGGGAAGAAGAGTGTGTGTGTTCATTAAGCGTGACTGTGTGTCTCTCGCTCCCCTCCCTCCCCCCCCGAACCCCCTCAAACAGACGGCTCAGGCTGGTGCACGTGCCGCCAACAGAAGGAAGCAGCAGCTCGCGGGCAGATGCGAGCACGCTCAGTGGAGCCACAATTGAAAACAAACAAGAGGTAGACGGACAGGGTGCGGGGCCAATGGGAGGTGGGAATCAACAGTGCTACCACTTAAACAACAAATACTCTTAAAAAGGTAAGGTTTAACATGTGTAATTTCATCTTTTAAATCTACCCATAATTCCTCTTGCTTGTACATTTTTTGGAGTACAAATAGTAGCAATAACTGGCTTTGTCCATATGCTTATTTCTTGGATAAAAAAAAGCTTGTTCACAATGCTACATCTGGTCTATTATTCTGTAAATTATTTAGTGTATTTCAGTTATCATCAGCCTGCTGAGTATTAAAAGGTATAACCATGTGGTGTTTATTAGTGTGGACTGGAGGATAAGTTGTGAACTATGTTTCAAAGTGCCCTTAAGGGATAAATAGAAACTATTGCATTGATTTGAATGGCTCTGTGTGTGTGTGTGTGCATGAGCATGTTAGTTTTGTGCCTCCGAGTGACAACTGGAGATACCCCGAGGCGTGTGTGTGTGTGTGTTGGTGATGTGTGTGATTATGCCCTGAGGTTATTATTTGTGCCTATGCCCTGTGGTGTGTGTGTGTCTTACCATAGTGTGTGAGGATGCCCTGAGGAGTGACCACCTGATTGCAGACATGGCAGACAACAAGACAAAAATCCTCCAGAGCTGGAAACTTGCGGCACACGAGCATCTCTGAGGAGGACAGGAAGAGTAGAGGCCACATTTTAGAAACACAAACAATCAAGAGTTAAAGGGACACAGTATGTTTTTGCAAAACTGTCTTATGGGTCGAGTTAGCTGTTCAATTGACTCATTTCTTCAGGTGCTCAATGCGCTTTATCACACAATTAGCAGATTCATCCAAAGTGACTCTCTTTAGCAATACAATACAACAAATGTACGATTGATCAGTACAACTTCTGCTCTGAAACACACATTGTGATTGGCTGAAAAGGAGGGAGACATCTGACTGGCTACAGATAATTTCCTGTTGGAAAAAAAATGCATTTGTAGATCGGTGCACGTTAGGGGAGTCTCAAAAATCCCACACACAAATGCAGTAAAGTTCACACATGACAAGCATTTGCAAATGCAGGTTCAACAGTTTGTATAGAAATGTAACAACACCCAAATATTTTTTTGCTGAAAATTGCAAATAGTTTTAAATACATATATTTGTGGATTTATATTACATTTATTTAAAACAAGAAATATTTGTGTGTGCATCAGAAATATATTTGTGAACCTTATTTTTTCTATGTGGATTATTTTTTTTACATTTATATACAGCAATAACTATTTTTTGTGTGCATTGAAAAACATTGTCATTTATGTATAAATCACAAAATACGTTTGTGAATCCTTTTGTGTGCGTTCATTAATATTGAGACTGATCTGACTCCTCATCAGTCTAGGGATTATTTTCCGGGATAATCATTTTGTCTATAAAAGATGAGAAACCAGTGAGAATTTACCCATTATAATTAGAAGAGCTTATTTGAAAACATAATAAAAGATGCACAATTTCCAATGATATAAAATCAGAAAAAAATTAAAAAATTTATAGAACAAAAGAAAAGAGTGGAAAAATACACAAAAGTAAAATATATTGTGTATTTAAATTACACAAAAATTGCCAGACTTTGTGGCTCATTATGCTCAACATTATCACTTAACTTTGGAGCTGCTTATTAGATAATAATAGTCCCCTGTTGTAAAAAAAAATATCACTAACATGGAGCATCATAACCCAACAGTTCACACACTGATGATAATGTGTGTTATAATCACTAAACAGACAGGCATAAAGACACAGATAGTAAGAACAGATAGGCCTTTCAAAGGCACACAAACTAGCATCCTGTGTTCTAGCTAGCATACAGCAACCATTGTGCCTGGATTTATAAGAGATACCGCACCCACTAAACAAAAACTGAAGATTAATAGAAATATTGAGAAAAACAAATATGTCCAATGGATGCTATCTCTTTTGATTAAGCCTTGAGAACCTAATCTTCCTGCACCCAAACAAACTCTACTGACAGAAATCACAGCACTTATTAGCATGGGGCTTACGTCAGTCTCACTGAGGGGGGGTGGGGTGTGTGTGTGTGGATGTATGTGTGTTTGTGAAAGCTTGCAAGAGAAAATTTGGAGAATGTGTGGGTGTCTGACAGCGTGTGGGTGCATGTCACGATGACCTTGCATTGCTGGCGAGTTTTGTGTCATCTGGGATGTCAAAGAGATCGGCAGTTATACTTCACCCTCGTGAAGTGTGTGTGTGTGTGTGATCTGCAAGGTTACTCAAGGTCAAAGCCATATCATACAAATATGTAGGGAACGTGAGCTTGTGCGTGTGAGTGTGTGTACATACTGCAAAAGGTCACAGTTGGTTTCATTACTCATGCATGAAGCGTTCAAGGACACAAACACTGAGGTTGACATGATTGCTGCTTGGTAGGAATATTTCATAACTTTTGAGTTATGTTAATACTGATTGAAGACCGCTGTTAAATAAATAGTGAAGGGTAATGAGAGTGAATCAAATGAAGGGCAGGATAGTAATACCAAAGCGGTGAAATAAACTGATATTAGCTGCAGGGGAAGTGGCTTTCACATCAGTCAAACGCTCGGGGAATACTCCAAGACAGCTATTCACAACCACTGGGCTGAGAAATAACACTCCAATGGAGGAAAAACCGGCATGGCCATTTTCAAAAGGGGTTTCCCTTGACCTCTGACCTCAAGATATGTGAATGAAAATGAGTTATATGGGTACCCATGAGTCTCCCCTTTACAGACATAATTGGGGTTCAATGTCTCGCTCAAGGATACTTCGACATGCGGGGATTAAACCGCCAACCTTGTGGTTAAAGGACGACCACTCTACCCACTGAGATACAGCCACTCCTGCAGCAGTAAAGCATGTGATTGTTGTCCTAAGTTAGGACATACAGTATGACCCTGAATATTTTGGATTTATAATGGCAGGCAGTGAGTGAGGGTAAGCTGAATATTATGTGGGTCATTACACCTGACAGTGGCATAACACATATTTATAGCCCTGTTTGTCATTTATGTGGGAAGGTGGTCCTCGGAAATTTTTTTGAACAATCAGAAGTGGACCTCAAGTAACCCCTGCTCTAAGAGAGCTCCTAACTTAGCCTAAACATTTCTAACAAGGAGTCCTATCTTAGGAGTGATTTAGGAAACTCAGGAAGGAGTTGTAGTTGACCTAGGGCTGTCCCAGATACCATTTTTTTGGGCTTTGAAGTTTCGGTGAGAAATATTTGAAGATATTTGAAGATTCGTGGAGAAACGTGGCACAGCAGGTTGACACGTTCTTCTGTATGTCTGTCTGTCTGTCTCCATCTCTCCCAGTTTCAGTGCCCAAGACAGTCCCGCTGCCACACTACTGTACACACACACACCTCTACACGCAACAAACAGCGATATCCATCTGAGAATACCTAATAATAATGTTGTGGGATTATTCCTTGGGGAGTGGGATTTATACATTATTATTACATACTTGAAAAATATGAAAAAACGATTCGAATAGTGATATGTAGGTCGAATACCATGGCAATGGTCGAAGCCTCGAAGCATTCGGGTCAGCCCTAGGTTGACCCCGTTGATAGGTATGACACATTCTTTTTAAAACGGTGCGATTGGTTGATCTAAAATATATAAATATGTTAATAATGGGCATAGAATGGACAGCGAAATCTATAGGCCTAATAATAATAATAATAAACTATATTTATATAGCACATTTCAAAAACAAGTTTCCAAAGTGCTTCCATAAAAATATAGAGTACACAGAGCAATTACAAATTAGAAAGTTCAATGCAGCAAAGAAATAGAAAAATAAATAAAAGACACTAAATAAAAACCTTAATAATAAACGTTGATAATAAATAAATTAATCAAAGCATAAATCATTCGGATTAAAAGCCATTTTATACACACCAAGGTAATAGAAAAGTATGCAGCAGTATGTAGCCCACAAGATGTTTGAAACCCTGACCCTTACATTTATTTACCACGCTGGTAAGAAGTATTTAATTTATTTCATAACTTACTTGTCATTCAGAGTCACAATGTCATTGAAAATATTTCTCCTACCTCTTTGGCTTTCCGTCGTTTTCTCCTCTGCTTAAGAAACTCTTAAGCCCTTTAAAAGTCCTCCTCCCTACTAACAGTTTTTCACTTTAAGAGCTCTGTTAAGGGCTAAGATGCTTTGTGAATAACTTATCTTTACCAGGATCTAGTCTTAACTGGAAGGGAAGAAAACGTCAGAATTCTAAGAATTTTCTTAGCATTTCGTCACTGGGAGAAACTGAATACGGCCCGAGGCCTACAGTTGGATCCCGAGTATCGGCACCGAAGCAGTTACCGGTAAGATGCTGTGCACAAGTTCACCTCGTCAATACAGAGGAAGAGATCATTTCTCATTCATTTTCCATGCCCATAAATTTCCAAGCATGCTCCTGGATTCAAGCCACAATTCAAGCTCTCTGATTCCCATGTTTGCTGACCAAAAAAAATGGCTTTCCCATACTAGCAAATAAACTGTTTGTTTTTGACTTAACTGAAAAGGGACCTGATCTGAGCTGTAACACAAACACAAACGGAAAGGTGCGGCTGCATGTGAAAATCAACTTTTAAATATTGTCATTGTGGTCAACAGGTTGTTAAGTTGTTAGGGTTAATAACTGTAACGTGAGACTGAACTGAACAGAGAGCCTGGAAACACTGCTGCATGTTAGCTCGACCTGCCAACTGGTTTTCTGCTCAAAAAAACTGGATCAGCATCACAACACTTTGTCTTTTCTTGTTAATAAACTACGAGGGAAGCCCAGCCAAAACGCAATATGCAAAGGACTTTAGTGGAAGTACTGAAAAAAAAAAAAAAACACACACACACACACACACAAGAATGCAATTTCCTCTGCATCTGCCAAGTCAAATGCAAACTAAGTGCGCAGTCTACTTCTGCAGCTTGAATGGTGTGTGTTTCTCAAGCCAACTGCCACACGCTGCCAAATGACTGACAGGCCTGAAAATGAACTACGAAAACAATCAGTCACTGGTGAATAAACATGTTTGGAGCTAGTAAAACAATCAATCATTGGACACAGATTACATCTAGAGTGAGTGTGTGAACTTCCCATTGATAAACTGCAGTTTGGAAAGCAACTTGAAAAGGAACGTACAGGTAAACAGACAGGGTTTGAAAGCAGTGACTACCAACATGAGAACAGTAGGTTACTCAGCTCTGCTCTACAAAACTGAGGTCCAAGTAATAATGCAACTGTAGCAAAGAAACAGCAACATATTTCACTTAGTAAATGACCTACAATCAACCGACTTAGTGGAAACCTTGTGCACACGAGCCACTTTCACTGTTTGAACAGTTCCAGAGGAGGGCACAGGCCACAGCTTCAACTTAAGTTGTTTTTTCAACAGGCACATCAGATAATTATTGGTACTGCACCAAAATGTCTGGTAGAGTAAACAAGCTTACCAGCAGCTGCCTGGCAGCTAATTTTGCACCCCCCGCCCCCCAGGCTACAAACTTAACAAGTTCTCTCCATTTATACAAAACCGTCCAAGATACAAAACTGGATTAAATTTAAACCTGCAGCAGACAGAAAGTTTTTGTGTTCTGAGAGATAACTAGACTTCTGCACCTCCTTATGGCTCTGTTTTCAGGCTTTAAAAAAATCACAGGTCATTTCAGAGTGAGAGCATTCCTATTGGCTGTTCATTCAACGAACAAAGGCAGCTGTCAATCATTCGCAAACTTGGATCAAACGGTCAAATTAGGCAGCGATGATCAAATATGAATCAATATTCTGTTATTGTAATGCAAATGTTTTTTTCAGCTGTAAAAAACATTTGAGGTCGAGAAATAGGCATTACAATAACAGAATATTGATTCATATTTGATCATCGCTGCCTAGTTTGACCGTTTGACAGCTGCTCAGAGACAGCAGGCTCCAGCTCGGCTCTTACTGCTTGTTTTCCTCCAGTCTGTGAAATCTTAAAGATGTTGTTAGGAGCACCGGAGGACACAGAGGCACATGATTTTTTCAGATTACCTGTCTCAATGCACTACTATCAGGATATAGTGACGTTTTATAAGAATAACCTTTTTGAAATCATATTTGCTCCATTTCTACCCACAGCTGCTTTAAATCATGTCAGAAGGAGAAACTGAACAAATGTGCTGGGTTATGATCAAGAAACCGTCATTTCAAAAAAGTTGAAACCTACTTCTCCCAAGTTGTATAAAGCTTCAAACATCTGTTCTCAAGGTCAGAGTCATACGATCATGGGGTATAAAAGCCAGGCTGAAACATGAACTCCCGTCAGAGAAACTCTTACATGAAGGAATTTATGGAATAAGAGTGGTTTCACTGATATATCATGAAATGTGAAACCAGAGTTACAATCTAACATCTAGACTGAATACATTAACATCAAGGACAAGCTCATTCTACTCAACATCTATTCAGAAGGTTTTCATTTACATCTTTCCCATTCACTTTACTTCAGACCATTTCTGACAAAATATTAAAGGGCTTTTTAGGGTTACATCTTACAATTATGATCTGCAGGATATTTTCTCTATTAATCGATCAAAGCTGCAGTGGGTAGAATTGAAGCAAATATGATTTTAAAAAGGTATTTTTATAAAACGGTCACTATATCCTGACAGTAGTGCATGAGACAGGTAATCTGAAAAAAAACCATGTGCCTCTGTGTCTGCTCCTAATAGCATCTGCAAGATTTCACAGACCGGAGAAAAACAACCAATCAGAGCCAAGCTAGAGATTTGCTGTCTCTGAGATCAAATATGAACCAATATTCTGTTACTGTAATACCTATTTCTCGCTGTTTGTTGATGTTTCTGAAAACATTATCTCTCAGGACACTTGAATTACAATATGCTGAAAGATTATTATGGATTTTTTTCCCCAATGATGCCAAAAACATTCTACCTACTGCTGCTTTAATTGTCTGGTCTATAAGATGTAAGAACATTTTTTTAAAATCACAATTTTTTACAATTTTCAATTTCCTAAAGCTTAAGGTGGCACCATATATACTCAGTTTACAATTTTTTGTATTAAAATTTGCAAATCCTCCTTTAACAATTCATCAAAATAGTTGCCGATTAATTTTGGGACTAATAGTTTCCGGTCTTAAGGTTTTTGATGTAGACTTTACACCGTTTTGCTTTTATGCATGTTTCACTCAGGCAATATTTCATAGGGCACATTGGCACCAAGTACAAGAAGTGTAGGCATCATTTTCTTTGACTGCATTCAAGCGTTGACGGGTTATATGACTAATTTCAGATTGAATCATTAAAATGCAGACAATGGAACCACATTTAACGAATGACTAATTTTGAGTAGTCTCATAGGTAGCGTAGACTTTTTTTTTTAAAAAAATCCTCTACTGAAAGGATTCAAACAGCAGAGGAAACAGCTCATGTATTGCAAAAAGTATTGTGCCATAGCCTGCATGATGTGGTGAGTTCCTTCTGTTTGATGCAGAGCATTTACACGGAAAGCACATTTTGATCTGGGACAACTCTCAGAGCATGCTTGAAGAGATGTTCATCATACTCCTGTCTTAGGGGACATACTGTACCTCACAGCTTAAGTCATCTTAAATTGGCTGTTTTCCACAATACTGAATAGAAAATACACTCAAAGATGGCTAAATTATCACCTAAAGCATCGCTACAATATCACAATGTTGGTAAAACATACAAATAGAAGCATTACAGCACTGTCTATTTCTAGTGAGGTGATGACAGTGCTGTCAGTCGGTTGTCATCGTCTTGTGGCTCTGTGTGCGAGAGTGAGAAAGCGACATAGATACCAATCATGTCCTGCACCACACACACCAATTACTGCCAACCGGACGTCACCATCTACAAATATGTGTGCACTGAAGGGTCGAGTTCGTAAACACGTACAGTAATATGTACATCTATTTTCTGCTAGATATAAATTTACAAATAAAGCATTTAAGACGTGTATCCCTGTGTGTTTGTCTGTGTGCATATCACTCTCAGCGGGCTTTTTAAGTGGCATGTTGCCGACAGATCAGCAATTCTGGAAACACTGCTCCAGTTTGGCTCCGAGAGAGGAAGATGAGGCATGTGAGTGAGTGAGTGGGAGGGAAGGGGGGGGAGGTGGTATTTGACCAGTGAGAGTGAGAAGAGTTTCCCCGGCTCTGTGTGTGTGTGTCAGTGTATTTGTACGAGGGCTGCAGCACGTTCAAACTTTCAGGGATGACTCAAGTGTGTCAGCGTGCAGCGCGTGCTTCTGTGGGTATTTATACGTGGTGAGGTATGGAGGAACTCCTCTGGCTCTGCCCCTGGTGGGTTGGAAGGGGGGTCGCGGTACCCACTCTCTGCTTAGGGGCACCCCGCAACCCCCTCCACATACAGTACGCATGATATATATAACTAGATTCTTGGCCGAGAGCCCAAAAGCAACACAGTTAAGACAATAAATAAGAGACTTTCAGCCACACACAAGCACTTCTAGTTGACTGCTGCTGATAATGTATACTCTATCAAATAGGTAACATATTGATTATGAAACGGTTAGTCTTAGACTAGGGCTGGGCAATGAGGCCAAAATCTTCTATCGCGGTATAGGTCATTTCCTATTTCGATAACGATATATATATATGTATATATAGATATATATGTATATATAGATATATACATATATATATCACGATATAGCATGTTTACTGGTATTTCAATAAATAAATAGTCTATATGAAATAATCATATGGTAAAGTCTATGTTTGCATACTGCTGTGTGAATGAAATACTTGACAAATAAAAAGTATTAAAAGAGCATTTTGTCATTTTAAGAACTTGGGTGTAAAATCAACATAATAGTTTTATGTGAAATTATAGAGAAAAAATAAAATAAATAAATATAGGTCTAGCCTATATCGCGATAGAAATGATATAGAAGCATATATACGATAGACATTTTTATATAATTTTGAGTCAGTGTAAAGAGGCTAAAAAACAGACGGTCTGCAGGACAGATAATAATGCACACAGTGCACTTTCATAGACTAAGCTCCTGGAGTTACCCTGCACTATACTCATTTTTAACAGTCTCTTCTGCACTATATTCACATTTTTTAATAGTCGTGTATCTCAGCTGTTACCCTGCACTATATTCAGTTTCAACAGTTTTCTTCATCTCCTTGTATTTTTATATCTGGCATATTTTTTGTGTACTTTGCACTACTAACTTTTTTTACTGCCTTTTTACTAACATGTTTTGCACTATGGAACTGTGATGCTGGAAACTTGAATTTCGCTCGGGATCAATAAAGTTACTATCCATCTATCTATCTATCTATCTATCTATCTATCTATCTATCTATCTATCTACCTATCCATCTTTCGATCTACCTATCCATCTTTCTATCTATCTATCTATCTATCTATCTATCTATCTATCTATCTAAAGTATGTATTTAAAAAAAGTATGCATGATGCCCAGTAATGGTGGTTTCAGTGAAAAGAGGTTAAAAAACAGACATCTCCTGGCATCCTTAATGCTGCAGATCATGCATAACAAAACAATAACAAACCACTGTCGTGTGAGTGACACTACTGTAAAAAAACAGCTTTATAATTCACTGAGTAATGTTTTCCTTCATATCTCAACTAAAGTATGTATTTTAAAAGTACGCATGATGCCCAGTGATGGTGGTTTCAGTGAAAAGAGGTTAAAACATAGACATCCTTAATGCTGCAGATCATGCATAACAAAACAATAACAAACCAGAGTGACAGCTTTAAGCGTCCATCAGTGTAACTTCCTCACCTTGTTTGCTGAGCCTCACAGCTTCACCGAGGCAGTAGAGCTCTTCTTTGTCGCTGTTATCCGAGGACGAGTCTGCAAACACAAACAGACACTTTACCAAACACGACATGAAGCATTCAACAACAAACTTTGCGGGTCCATGCGTGGTGGAGCCATGCTGGTCTCAGAGAGAGAGAGAGAGAGAGAGAGCGAGAGAGAGAGAGAGAGGAGGCTGGCTATATCAGGTTAGCATTAGCATGCTAGCAGCAAGCTGTCAAAGCTAACTAACTTACAGTTACCATAGCATTACTGCACGCGCCTGTGCTACCAAACTCTGTATGTAACGGTTGTGCACGGCCGTTACCGTAGTGATATTGTTTTTGACAGTTACTTTGCGTCGCTCTGACAACGCTGCGTGGTGGTGGAGAGGTGAGAGCAGCTTTACTCAACTCAATCACAGACAGTTGCACTTCCAGACACTTTGTCCAGCACAAACAAACAACCAACTTACTGTCAACAAAACGTAATTTAGCCGCGCTGATGTAGGAAGACCAAGGCTCGCAGAGGAAGGTGTCCGGACTTGGTATTTGGCGAGCCAGTGTCGCCATTATTGCTCTTCCTTCTTGTTGCTTCGCTGAGAGCCGTTGGTTTTCTCTCTCCTGTCTGTCTCTCTCTCCTTCCTTCGCACGCAGCAGGCGAAAAATCGAAAGAACGAGATATGGTGACGTCATTGTCGGCGGGCTTCGGCTCGGTTCGGCTTCTTTCGGAAGGGGGTTGGGATGTTGAGGACAGACCAGGGAGCTATACTCATAAGTTCAAAAGTTCACTATGTAGGTTGTAGGCACATCCTATTAACATTAAACAGATTTATCATAATATATATGTAATATATTATTTATATGTAATATATTATTTATATTATTTATATATGTAATATATGTAAATATATATGTAATATATATATGTTTATGTAATATATGTAATATATATGTATATATATATAAAGTAGGACAGTTACACGGTTACATTATGTTGCATTAGAAAACATTAGAAATTATTTTTTTTAATATAAATATCATTGGGCCATCAGACTTTTAAATAGATAATTCATACGAAACCTTCTCACACAAAAAGTACCTCAATCATATATCTTATACTGTATGTTCTTAACGTATATGTTCTTAATATGCCTGTATATGTACTTAATATGCCTGTATATGTTCTTAATATGCCTGTATATGTTCTTAATATGCCTACATATGTTCTTAATATGCCTTGTACAAAGTATTTCTTATATATGTACATTCATACTTCCTGATATGTATATGTTCTTAATATGCCTTGTACAAAGTATT
>CAKAOI010049991.1:48861-121327 GCA_916701655.1 Sebastiscus albofasciatus
TATATAAAGTAGGACAGTTACACGGTTACATTATGTTGCATTAGAAAACATTAGAAATTATTTTTTTTAATATAAATATCATTGGGCCATCAGACTTTGGAGCCAAACCTTCTCACACAAAAAGTACCTCAATCATATATCTTATACTGTATGTTCTTAATGTATATGTTCTTAATATGCCTACATATGTTCTTAATATGCCTTGTACAAAGTATTTCTTATATATGTACATTCATACTTCCTGATATGTATATGTTCTTAATATGCCTTGTACAAAGTATTTCCTTTTATAATTGTAATATAACTTATTATTTTTAATGGAGCTTCCCAGCAAAAAGCATTTCACACGATTGTACTTGTATAGCTGGCGTGACAATAAACATCTTGAATCTTGAATCTTGAATCTAATATAATGGAAGACAGGAAAAACAAATAGTCCGTTAGTGATTCGGCATTGGTGGACCTATCAACCTACAAAGACAGGAAATGTATTAATATTTAAATTCTATCATAAAGATGGAGATTTATTGAGGATAATAACACAACCTAATATGTTTTTAGGGGATGTTTCATTCAATAATTCTTTGCCAGACATTTAAAACACTTTTGTAGTGATGATATCTCATCCAGCCAATATTGATGAATGTTAACAGTTAGATACATTTGTAAAACCTAAGGGACATTATAATGAATTGATCCATCTACCTGTTGCTGTGACTGTAAATGTTGAGACCTAATATACTGTATGTACTCAATACTGTTAAGCTTAAATTGATCTGGCCTTAGTACTAATGACATAGGCAAACCTTAATATACAAGGTTATCTACACCATACTGAAAAAAATGGTTGCAATAGGGCATTTTGTAACCTGAAATAAGTGTATAATATTAGACCTGGCAGGAATGAACACTGCTTCATGCTCTACTGTAGGTTGAGGCTGGAAATATTAGGCACGGGCCCTTGTTTGAGTCTAAAAATGTACTAAAATGCTAGATTTAAATCTTCTCTCCGCTTCAGTAATATAATTTAGAGTACTATGAGGGCTTGCTAGGGACTTGCAAAGTAATGGGCATAATGGATTTTGGAAAGCGGAGGTCAGGACTATGAATAGCATTATGGTGTTAGTAGATCAGATTACATTGTAAGGTTACAGCTGCAGTTTAATTTTCGCTCGTTTTGATTATTTGGCTTCACTGAGAGACTAAAAAACATCTGCGTGATTTTGCAGCCTTGTTAGGTCAGAGGTTAACACTGCAAACAAAACACCAATATAACATGACCAGTTGTTCACATAGTGGGGACCGGGAACATTTTTATTTTTATTGCAGCTTATGTTGCGATTAGTTCTATCATTTCTCAGCTTAACAACAACCTCTTTAAATGATGTCAGATGGTGAAAAGCTGGGTTTTTTTCAAACTTAAAGTCCAGAGGACGTTTCATCTACATCATGCATTTATATATGTGAATTTAATAGAGGACAGCTTTAATTAAATATATCGGATTTCTAGGGTCATTGATGCAAACTGTCCCAGGATGCTCGGATTCTCAAAAGTGGCTCAGTAGGTCAAGCTCGTGGCACTACGCTGACCTCTTGTGGCTGAAAACAGAACCTGCGTTTCAAGTGCAAAGTCAGGCTCAATGGAGGTGACGCATGCATCGTCCCCCCTTTTTTAAGAAACTTTCAATTAAATCACACCGTTTCTCCCATTATGATAATAATACTGAACAATATTGGACACTTAAATTCAGCTTTTATTCAACCGATTTAACGTAGCAGCTCCACGGTACAGCTGCATGATGTTTACGAAGTGAGCGAGACGGAGACAGGGTGGAGATACAGAGGAAATGACCGCCTTAAATGAGGGCAAGGAAATGACATTGATTAGTTTATACTGATGCGTCAAATCAGGTCAAATCCACTCTCACACACACACACTTTATACGATCATCTGTGGTTGAATGCAATCCTTCCTGTCTTTCTCTCTCTCTCACACACACACCATGCAGTGCACTTCTCTATTATCTCCTCTTTCTATCTCACTCACACTCACACACACACACACACACACACAAACACACAAAGGATGACTCAGCCACAGTGGTGTGTTTGTTTCCCACACAGTGATCATTGAGGTCACAGGACAAATCAGGAGGTCACAGGACAAACTAGGAAACTGTCTTCAAGGGTCATAATAATGGTTTTTGAGTCACAACCGCTCCAACGTCTTCAAATACAGTCACTCTTTTATTAACCTTCTAGATCCATTAAGTTTATCATCTTACCTGAGCAGTTGAATTCAAACAATTTTTATACTTTTTTTCCCAGATGTTTAAACCTGCACTATAAAACCTTCTGTTTCACACATGACAAGGGAGAAAATGCAGAATAAAACTAAAGTTGAATAGACGTTTTAAACCATACACACATTCACGAAAGAGATTATTGAAAAAAATCATTCATTTTTATTGAAAAAAAACAAAGGTACATTGAAATTGTGCATGTCACAGAGTGAATGTGTGTCTCTCTTGAATAAGACAGGTTAAAATGCATAGGAATCATTGACAAAGCTATAGCTGGCAGGATGATGATTACAAGAGTGCAGAGGCATAACCAGTACACCACACACACACACACACACAAACACACAGGCATTCATTTCACTTTGCCTGAACGACAATGTTAAATGAATTAACATCGTCCCACTGACATTTTTTACGATATCAAAAGGCAATAGACAAAAAAAAAAAAAAAATCAGAAAGTCCTTCAAATAATCATCTAAATATGCTGAAAAAAATAAGACAAAAAAAGTGTATAAAACAACACCAGCTCACTGTTTTGGTGTCTCATGAAGGATTTATAAAAACTAGACAATCAAAAAAATAAAATAACTGATTTAACATCACATGGAGATATGGAATAAAAAGGGAAAACAAATAGTGCTTTGGCAGAGTTGAACGGTGATGCAAAAAAGGTGATGAATGAAAATAAAAAAAGTCACTATACTACATTCAAAATGATAACAACAACAACAAGGAAGGATTTAAGCTTCATCTGGTACCTTAGTTGAGACTAAATAAGTCAAAGGAACTGGTAGGTTTCAGACTTTGGCTGCACTCGCGCAGCAACATTTTCCTGAACTAATTAAAGTAGCCAACTTCCAATCAAGTGCTCTTTATGGATTTACACTCTCACGGTACATCATAAAAGCATGCTAATCACCATGTGAGTGCACTGTGCATGCTGTGATAAGAACATCATACACTGAATGCACAAACTACTTTCCTGATATTTAGATCGGAGGCCGTTTTACACAGTCCCTAGGTTTAATATATCAAACTTATCTCCTTGTCCACACATATTTACCTTACTGAGGAAAATCACTGAAGAATAAAGACTTGTATATGGATTCACCTCGTCCTTGTGCTTCATGAAAAGAGAACATCTCTACACTAAAATGTAAATATGTAAATTAATAATCCTATTTTAGTTTTGTGCAAACATTTCAATACCCGCTCGCCACCACAAGAGGGCACATGGGCAAACTGTGAGAGAGCCTATGAATGAAAGAATGAATGAATATGTGAGTGAGTCACTTTCTAGATACACAAAGTGCTTTGAATCTAAAAAAAAAAACATATACAAAATGTGAAGAAAGTCAACATATTTAACACAGATGCAAATGCATAGCAATTTCAAGGCCAATATCAAATGTTTGCAATATACTGTATGTCAATAAATTACAATGAATGAATGAATTACACTCTCTGCTACCCTGAAAACCTTAATCACATTATCCTTATAGCGGCAGATGTTAAAAAATGAAAACTTGTGGTAGGTTTTATGTCATAGACAAAGAGATCAAAGTACCTTACATTCATCAGTATATAAAAAGCATAATAAATTGTTCTAAAATTGGACCAGAGAAGAAGTAAGGACGCCTCTCTTCCTAGACTCACAAGCCATAAAGCTGCGATAAAGTTTAAAGCACGAACACATTTGGTCATCTGTGCATGTATCTGCTTACTAAAGCAGAAGAAACCATCTAGGAATCATCGTAAAAAGGCACGTTTCAAAGTTTTGGACATACTAATTGCATTGGTGTTGCTATAGTATACGAAATAAAACATATCAAAGGCTAATCTACACATGAAACCTTACGTCTTCAGCCTCCCACTGCTGCAGGGGTGCTTAGGCCTTCAGAGGAAATCTTTTGGGAAATTAAACATTGCTTTTAGAACTGTTCTCAGGTCAAGTATGCCATAAATGTGCGAGGAATGATATGACATTTTGAGTTACAAAATGCCAATTCAGCTCTTTGTACTTCCTACACAGCTGCTATTGTGTTGATAAGGTCCAAATCCTAATTTTAAATTGACCGTATATCAATTTATCCTTCATTTTTTTCATATTCACAGAGCTATTTTTGTGTGTAATAATGTATTCTTGCACATGTGGGTTACACATACATGTACATGCAGTGTGCATGTGCTCAATTGTTCTATGTGTAGTGTGTACATGTATGGGACGGCGTTGCTTTATATATCGTATTGCGTGTTAGATGGGTGCGGGGACCTGTTGCCTTCCAGGTCCGGGCTGAGAAGTGGAGAATTTCTGGGAGTGCCAACGGGTCTCCTTGTACACAAACCAGGCGTTGCCCGCCCACACAAACATGTTGAGGTAGCCGAACACCTGGAAGACATGCAGAGAGAAAAACAGATTAATAATACTAGAAAACACATGCAGGAGACAGTGGGCAACTCCAGGTGTGAAAAGTGAAGCCAGTAAGGAAGTGCCTTAAACTTGCATTCTATCTAACAGCCAGCAGGGGGTGACTCCTCCGGTTGCAAAAAGAAAATGTGATGTGAGAAAATGTGAAAATGAGCCTACTTCTCACTTGATTTATTACCTCAGTAAACATTGTAAACATGAGTTTATGGTCTCAATCTCTATTTTCAAGTCTTCTTCAACACAGCACGATGTTTATTTAGTAAATTATGGTCCCATTTAGAGTCAAATAGACCATGCTTTAGGGCGTGGCTAGCTTGTGATTGACAGGTCGCTACCACGGTGTTGTCTGCGTTTTTTGTCTTACAACTTTAATCCTTTCACTTTTCAGTTCATGAAAGTTAATTATAACATTTTGGTCACCTAAAAAAGTCTTATTCAGCGTTCAGTTTGTACTTAGCTCCACCCTCTCGTGTCATATCTGGTTGCAAATAACCAAGATGGCGACGGCCAAAATACCAAAAGAGAGGCTTCAAAATGGCAGTCCACAACCCAATGGGTGACCTCTCTGTGACTACGTCCACTTCATATATACTATCTATGGTAGGAGGTTTCTTATAATGTACTGTAATCTTCTGTGATGACGCGTTCAAACTCTAAGGAACAAAAAAGACGATATTTTGATATCTGATGGGTTTTCTATCTTATTATTGGACAGTTTGAGGACTTACACTGTGGTCATATTTGTGTTCATTCCAACAGATTTGCTGTGGACTTGTGACACAGAAAACAGTCTCTGAGGAAAATGAAAGTGATATTGCTCAGTGTCTCATGACTGTGAGTTAGGCCTGCTTAATGTTTCTGCTCTAGCATTGTATTATATAAACTGGGGAAATGGGACACTGCCACAATCAATGACTCTGATTTGCTAGAAATATCCTCTCTACTGCCTGTGGATTTGGATTTAATCATGGACTGTTTAGTGGAACTAAAATCTTGTTTGTCTGTATTTCTTCTCACCACAGAGATGTTGAGGGTCCGCATGCTGGCGAACTCTGTGACCTCGCAGGTGACGTTGCTCCCCTTGCAGAGCGCCAGCGTGCCGCTGATGCCTTCAGTGCCCGTGGCGTCCTTCACATTCTGCAGGCCCTTCGCCCAAGCGGACGAACACACCAGCCACAGAAAGACCAGGATCGCCGTGATCACAAAGTCCTGGAAACGAGGACGAACACATCAGCTCTACAGACAGAAGCTATACAAGTGACCCACTTTCATAATTTTCAGGCTTTTGGGGAAACTGACCAGCAAGATCAATACTCACAAAAATGGGTCCAAAGTCGGAGTCCTTGTAGACGTGCATGTAGCCTAAATACACCAACAGAGCCACCATGCTGTACAGGAAGCAGACAACGGCGATGCCAACAAAGAACTCGGACGCGGAGGCCGAGTCCCCCACCATGTGTGTCGTCATGACGGAGCGGTTACAAAGAGTGGTGTTCCCGTCGACGAGCGGGACCTGGCTCAACCTGACCGCAATACAAAGAGGGAAAATTAAAATCATCATTAATTGCTGTTTTATATTATTTTGAAAATCTATTACGCAACCGATGACAAGTGACATTTCAAACTGGCGCCTCGACGTTGAAAAATCACCCAAAATGTGTTGCGATTCTCACCTAAACGGGTAGAGGAAGTTGGCATTGAGAGTTTCATTGGTGCCATCGCCGCAGATGAGAGATACGATGTTCTTCCCCGAGTATCCGCCGCAGCATCCAAAAGCAAATATGGCCGTGAGCTATTTGGACAGACAAGAGAGAGAGAGAGAGAAAGAGAAAGATTAGGGAGCTGATGTAAGAAAACCATGTTAGGCTTTGGGGAAATAACATCAAAGTCAAGAATTGGAGATTTGTTTAAGGAGGATAGGAGTATATTCTTTGTGTATTCTTGGGCGATACAGTTTGAAAGTATAATGCCACCAGAACATCACACCCAAGAAGAAAGTTGGCAACCTAAAACACGGCGTCAGCAGTAAAGAGCCAGAGGGATTAACAGATGGCCAGCATTTTACTCTAACAAACAGCTGAAAATAAAACTGACTACTCAACAATTTTTATAAGATCTTTGCTTCTTATATTTGTTTTTCTCTAAAGGGAATCTAAACCAAACCTCTCAAGAGCATCTTTATTTGGTACCATTTTCTATATTTGTTTGCTGCTGAAGTCACCCACCAAGAAAGGTTTTCTATTTGAGAGACTATTTGGGAAACCTTCCTCTCACAAATAAAATAACTTACATGGCCGCACTAATGCTGCCATTCAGCTCTTGAATTCTTTCTCGCAGGGGCAGAAAGCATCTGATTCAGTGTGTAGGCCATGTGACACTAATACTCTCCTTAAAACCAACACATACTAAATTCTTTTAGTCAGGCTGGCTGCTGCTAAGCTTAACCCTCAAACTGCAGCAGGCAGATTATGTTATTCCTTCAGACTCAGACTCTTAGGCCTATCACTTTACTCACACTTCATGGATCTGATTTGTTCCTCTCACAATGTGTCGTTGACCGTTTTCATACACCAGCTTCGTGTCTCTTCCTGTCATCATCACACGTCCTCACTGAGCAACAGACAGCTATGCTACAGTGCAACATTAACTCAAAGATTTGACATCACAGAACAGAGCTAAATACGCAAAAAGCTGTGAACACTACACCATAAAAAGTTGACATTGTGAACATGTTAAACAAACAGTGGCTTATTTGCATCTCTAGTAGACAAGGAGCAACATTAGCCTTCATTTGGAGTTGTGTTTCCGGCCACAGGACAAATATAAGTCTCTCCTTTTAGCTCTGTTTGGGTCTCCACCATCTGATACCACCAGCTGATAAATGCTCCACTATGTTCACCAGCTAGTCACTAACTTTGGTTGCTTTTGAAAACTTAGTATGAACCTAATAGTAGATGAAGTGCATACTATTTCTGGTGAAATATTACAGTATGCAATGCTGGACACTACGGCGGCATATATATCCCACAATGCATTGCGGTAGTGACGATAACGTTCATAACGGACGTTGACGGACGATTCTGTAACATCAATATACCTTCAACTTAACTTAACTTCACTTTAAGTATAAGATTTCACTTTGCTAGGCATAATATATATTTATAATTAATTCAGAATTTGATTCCCACAAACCGTCGTTTTGGTCACATGAGGTTGGCATGGGTTACCATGGTTACACATCTCCAACCGGCAAGGAAGCTCTCAGGAAGTGATGATAAAGATACATACTACTGTTTATTCACACAAAAGCATGTTGAACGATAGTACACATATCGAGTATGTAGTGAATAGTATGCGATTTTGGATGAGGCCTT
The DNA here is from genome assembly GCA_916701655.1 of Sebastiscus albofasciatus. Lineage (NCBI taxonomy): Eukaryota > Metazoa > Chordata > Actinopteri > Perciformes > Sebastidae > Sebastiscus > Sebastiscus albofasciatus. The sequence goes on from CAKAOI010049991.1 coordinate 56,968, forward strand.
TGTCTGTAATGTCTGTCTTTAAGGTTAAGATGACCTTTGTCCCCTTTATACTGCAACACTAAAGGCTGAATTGTGGCCCAGAACACATCAGAAGGAAGGCCTTTATCTACAGGGAATCACCAAAATGATGCTGAAATAAAGAAAAAGTAAATTCTGTAAATTAAAGAGGACCTATTATGCTCATTTTCAGGAGCATACTTGTATTTTGGGTTTCTACTAGACCATGTTTACATGCTCATGTTCCAAAAAAGGCTTTATTTTTTTCTCATACCAGTTGTGCTGCATCACATCTTTTCAGTCTCTGCCTGAAACGCTCTGTTTGAGCTCCCAAAAAGCCCAGTCTGCTCTGATTGGTCAGCTGGCCCACTCTGTTGTGATTGGTCAACTTAACCAAACTCTTCGGACTCTGCTCCAGCTCCGCTCTAAAGCTTTGTTTGATGGTGTGCCAAACTAGCCGCTAGGCAGGTATTATGTAAAGGTGTTACTTAGTGACATCACCACGTTACGGGAGAAAAGGCGGGACTTCAAGCAAGGCGTTTCAGGCAGTTCAGGAGCAGTGTTTCTGTGCACAAAAGCATAATAGGCCCTCTTTAACACTTGCAAACTTTAAGGCATTTGTTTTGTAGTAGACAGCATGCAGCGGACAGGAAGTGGATTCCATCACATGACAAAGCAATGATCTTTGATTCACACCTCACATTACAAGGTCATGACACGCACCAAAGTCTGTTCATCAACCAGGACATAAAAAAACAACTTATAACTGACCTCTTAAATTGTGTTTCATCAGCAAAACTGTATCGCACATACGGACACCCTTGAAAAATGCTTACGACAGGCCACCTCAACTTTTAGCCTTTAGCGTCACACCACAAGACCCACATTTACTGTACAGCTACACACACACAACACACACACCTCGAGGCCTCTCTCCAGATGTTTCTCCAGATGTCACTGGCTGCCACTTCCTGTTTTCCTGGCTGCACACCCCCATAAACTACTTCTCTCTCACATTCATGTTTCACTGATTCTGTCACTCTCTCCCACTACGAGGTCACGGAGCCTCAGCATGAAGAACTGGAACCGACAGGGCGGACCAAACACACACACACACACACACACCTTGACATTTTAATTCTTTTGTTTATGCTCACATTTTCTTGAACAGAGCATAAATAACACGCTGCACAAACACTGTCGGACAGTTGGGTATTTTGTCACGTTTCCAATATCACCATTTAGTCCCAATTAAGGCTCCAGGTGGCATCTTCTCCAAACATGGCGACTGTGGACAAACAGCAGTGCCTTGCTAGTATACTTTGGCCTTCATCACAGACATCCCACACATCTGCAAACCACGCAGCACCAATTTACGGACATTCCAGAGACTTCCTAATAAAATCACAGGCAGACTTCACTCATGATCAAGCTGTGAGACAGCATCGGCAATCTGCACACATTGCAACCACTCACAGTATGTGATAGAAGTTCAGTTACAGGTTCTTGCATGCGATGCAAACAATGAAAAGTGGACATTATAGGAAAGAAAAAACATTGCTTCTGGCGGTAGAAAGAGAATAATCCGCAGCGTTCTCATACAGAGGTCATTGAGTCCAGTTCAGTCCGACTAAAAACCCTAAAGCCACTGAAGCGTGTGCCCATTTTGTCTCTGGGTTTCCTTCCCAAGAAACCTGGCATCGCCACAAGTCCAAAAAAGAGAGAAATATCTTTATCGTCATTATTCAACAACATGTCAGCCTTGTTACTCCTTCCTGTTTACTACTGCGTTGGAAGATAACATCGAGGGAGGTACGAGTGTTTAGGCTAAACCATTCCACTGTCCCAAGTAAACTACTTTTTCATTTAGGGGCAAAAAATGTTGGATTTTAGACAAGGCAAACCAGCTGGACACCCTCCTCCAATTTCTTCGACAGCAGTAGTGATGAACCATCTGTCAGAACTCAAAGATGATATCATCAACTTGCTGTTTCCATTCAACTGCCGTGTTAAATTCATGTCCAAAAAAACCACGGGCCAAACACACATCCACTGCTGAAGCCTGAAAGAAACATATTCTACAGGCATTATTTTATCAGTTATGTTATTTATTAATGGAAGGGCGGTAAGCATGCATGCATGCATGCAACGGTTTTGTGTTAAGAACGTCTCTATATGACAGACTTGTTATGTTGTAGACCAGAATTTGTAACAAAAAAAGCGTGTTACAAAAACCTGCAGCCAACAATTGTTTTCATCATCTATTAATCTGCTGATTATTTTCTCGACTAATCAATTGGTTGATAGAAGAATAATCAGAGTAATAGTGATAAAATACCTGTTATGATTTCCTAAAGCCAACATCATAAATAAAATACCTTTAAATACCTTGTTTTGTCCGACCGACTGTCCAAAACCCAAAGATATTCAATTTACTATCATATAAAACAAAGAAAATCAGCAAATCCTCACAACTGAGCAACGAAAACAAAAGAATATTTGGTATTTTTGCCTGAAAAAATAACATTAAAGATGATTAGATTATCAAAATAGTGGCAGATTATTGATTTGTTGATACAACTATTTTCAGCTCTAATATAAAGCATGTAATGTGAACAAATGTGCTCATGCAAGTATTAAATAATTAATCTAATAATGTTTTTTAAACAGTGATGTATTATAATAATTAAAGTAGCAAAGTGATGTTTCAAACTCCTTATATAGTCGTTACTACTCACTATTGGCTTGGTCAATTGGTCTGGGATGCCTGGATTAGCACACAGGACATTCCAAGGATTAAATGTGGGAATATGTACACACAATTTATCATCCAGACTCTCTTGTGAATCACAAATATGTGGTGTTAGATAAGGGTTACATAAGGCCACCACAGTGAAACACACACACAGTCTTGTCTTGAGTCAGATGACTGGCTGTTGCTTACTGCTGCTCTATAGCTCTGTATGTGTGTGTTTGTGTTATGAGAAAATAGAACAGCTGAGAGAAGCTGTAGCCTCATCACAGTCCACCACACTGGACTCCTCTGACCCACTTACTGGACTGGAGGCTACGTACAGTAGAGCACCACCGGTGACTGGGCTTTCCGAAGAAACTGTTGCATGTTCTCCTCCCATGATGACACACACTGCATGCTGGAGTTATTCAGTTATTCAGAGGTAAATTATTGCTGACAGATGCATTAATCTATAACTGTGTCCTCTGAAGGGCAGGCCCATGCAACCAGTAAAAATATGCAAATGCACCAGACAGAAATGAGCTGAACTTAACTCACTTTAGCCAAGGTTTCTGTGTCAGACACAGTTTCCATCTATTAATCTTAAAGATCTGGATTCTATTATTATTGTGTCATGCATAAATAATATCCCCACAAGACACAATTATTTGGAAAATGAAGAAAAAGACAAAGGAAGAAACCAGAGTAGCAATACAAATTACAAATAATACTAAACAAATAAACCATCTTAGAGCTTTTTCAAAGCTTGAAAAACAAAAGTAGCCAACTTAATTACATTTTCAGTCCATTTTGTCACTAAAACATTTCTGGATTTTGAACAGATATTTAATTTACTGTGGATTTATTGTAAGATAGTAAGCAGAGGCAGATAAGTCAAGTTAAATTGAATATTTCCAAGGAAAAGCTTTTGTTAATGTTCATATTATTGGGTATTTGTGTGTTTATTCTTGTGTGATGAACATTTACAAAGTTTACACTAAATTACTGCATACATTTTAATCATTCTTGTAAGTGTAAAAACTCAAAATTGATATAAGCTTTCTATGGATGTGTGAAAAAGTCATATTTTCAAATATTTTGCCATCTGCTTTATTATAACAAATCCCCCTAAAACTGTTTACTTAAGGGATTTTTCCTCAATAGTGAAAATCGCCGGGAAAAGGGAAAATCCATGGAGCAAGAAAAGGACTGGACCTCCCTGTCCTCTGGGTATGACACACACACAGATTGGGTGTATTGAGTGTATGGATATGTAACTCACCCACTCCACCAGCTTGACGAAGCCCAGCGGCTCCTTCAGCGGCGACAAATTCAGCCGAAATCCGGTCATCATGATTTACTCTTCTGGTCCAAAAAACTCTTTCTCCAGTTGTTCCTAAACTGTGGATGTTTGGTCCAACAGGGAGGAAAAAGGGGAGTTGTTTGACACAATGACGTGGTTTTACTGACCACGCTGCAAAAAATGAACCAACCCAACTTTTTAAAGTGACTTTTACAACCCAACTTTGCACTGAAACAACTGGATTAAATGTGTGCCATGGAGGGGAGGTCATTAAATTTACATAAAATACAGTTTTACACGTTTATGGAACTTTTAACAACAAATGTTAATAGAAAAATTAGTTAAAGTGGATATTTTTTGCAGTGTAGTTTGAAAAATGAGTCTAGCGCTCCACTTGGAGATGCGCAAAATACGCAGGAGATGCAGCGGATAAAGTGCGTAAAGTGTGCCAAATTACGCATTGCTCATGTGTATTTAGTTACAGGAAACGGATGCTAGATGAAAAAAGCGTGACCCTCCTATCTGATGGCTTCCACACTGTTGCAAGAAACTTTTTCATCTACTGGGGAAGGAAAAAAAAAGATGTCCAAGTTCCAAAAGATCATAAAAAGCCCACAAAGACAACTTCAAGCAATGCATTATCGTGCACAGTAACACCAGGAGGATAAAGTTACAGCCCGAGTACCAAAAAGGCATCAGAAGTGTCCTAGTGAGTTTTCATTGGATCCATCCGCCAGAGTCCTCATCCTGCCTCCCCTCCTCCTCCTCCCTCCTCCTTGCTGAGTTTGCAGTTTCAGTGAAACGCCTCCTCGGTGCTGCTGACTGGGTCATATGACTCAGAGCACACTCTCACACACTTTCAACATTATTTCAACAAAAAAAAGAGATAAAGAAAACCAACTGACCCGAGTTGACATCAATAAAAGGGACTACTTGGATGAAACACTCTTTACTGCACATCTGTTAAAGGGGGAGATGCACCAATTTTACATGTTGAGCTAATTTACTCATCTGATGATAGAAAAATCGATATTCTATGAAACTTGAAGATCTGACTTTGATAGATATTTGAGAGTTAACAAATTAGATTAGAACCATATTAGCTTGGAAATATCCTCTAGGGTGCCCCTCCAGTGGAGAAAAGGTGATAAAATGCCAACTAGGGTGCTTTTCCAGTGGAGAAAACATGATAAAATACCCTCTATGGTGCCCTTCTAGTGGAGAAAAGGTGATAAAGTGCCCTCTGGGGTGCCCTTCCAGTGGAGAAAACATGATAAAGTGCCCTCTATGGTGCCCTTCCAGTGGAGAAAACTTGATAAAGTGCCCTCTAGGATGCCCTAAAAATTTTAGAAAACAGGCTACCTACATGCTCGAAAAAACGTTCTGCATGCTGGTGCCCTTTTTTATATTTTTCACCCCTGCCAGACAGCCTGAATCTGCAACTGGAGGAGCTGATCAAAGTCTGCAAAAAAAAAATAGTAGTTTGAAATATATGGGTGTTTATCAGGCAGGGAGGGTAAAATAGAAAATGCTAGTTGCATTATGGGAGGTGTTTTTGGAGCTTGACTCAAAGTGAGGATATCTCAGCCTCTAACCCTGTTCCGAAGTAAGTACCATGACAAAGTGAGAATCGAGAAAGTGCCCCTTTACAGCTCCCTCTATTACATGCTGTCTACTAATAACCTAAAGTGTTATGGTGAGACAGAGCTGAGATTCACTCTGTCAATGGAGACAATATTGGACACTTAACGGATTCATAATTTCTGAATAATTGATAAGACGTTTCCTGGAAAGAAGTAAGTAGTTTGGTACAATCATGGGGAACATAGCAGCAGGGTTAAATCAGTACACTTCCAATTTATTCATTAGCCTCATCTACAGAGTCTTTTAGTCGCTTCACAACAGGTCAGCTCAACATGCAAAAGAAATTCAACAAATATGAAAAATAAAGTTTCCAATAACAAATGAATAATGAACTAATAGATGCTTGGGTTTTGAGCAGATACTTCCAAGGGTATTCCTAGAATTGTCTTTAACAAATTACATTCCTCTTTCCAGGAAACTTCCTGTGAGGAAATAACAGACACCTAAATGCCATTTGGGTTTTACTTTGCCATTTTTGTACATGAGTATAGTTGTTTCCTACGTTTAAAAAAGACTGGACGCCCAGAAAGATTTTTTTTTATCTGGCCCCGATATTAGCGTTTGACAACATGTAAAGTATCTGAACTGAAAACGTTAATAGTAAAACAAGTGAAATCATATTTTTAAATCAACCCTATACAAAAGTAGGCAAAATAAATCAACCATTCCAAACTGACAGGGTGGCATCTTTAATCAATGTATTGTTGACAATATAGCAAGTTATGTTAGTTAAAATATCAGTTGTGTCGGGAGAGAATTTGGGACAACCAACATATACATACGAGTAAAACAACAACGACATAAAGAAAAAAAAGTATTCACAGACAGTTTTCTCATCCGTTACACACACAAGGCATTCACACACACACACACACACACACTAACAGAAGCTCGACAGTCGCACTGCCAGTTCAGTCAAGCACGTTTGGATATTTTTCTGTTGGTACAAAAAACGGTCCTTTTGACAAAAATAATAATAATATTATCTAGTGTGGTCGTCTCCCTACCTAACCTGCCTCTCTGCTTTCAGTCAGACTAGTTGTTGTATGTACAAGTGAGAAGGCAGTATGGCCGCATCGATCGTAAATAAGGATATTTACTGCAATATGTCTGGCATTTTGTTTTTTCCTCCTTTGTCATACAAAATAATATTTCTCTTTGAGGTAAGAACCGAGACAGTATCAAAATAGTAAAATCAGAGTTTTACTAAAATGCACCCTATAATTGGAAAACTGTTGTTACTCCAGAATTGAACAACAAATGATCTGACAAACAGTTGAAAAAAACCCAACAACAAAACAGTAGGAAAATCAAATAAAACAGTGTGACATTGTTTCAGCGGTGTTGTTTACCAGTCTGTGTTTGAGCAGGTTGGTCTGAGCCAGAGGAGAGAAATAAATGGGGGAGTCAGTGACATCACAGGTTTCTTCAAGGTCTTTCCCTAAAATCACAGACAACTAGCAGGGTCAGTGTTCATACGGTGAAGTGAATAAAGTCAGTTCTGCTCAGGGGCAAAACACTTAGCACACTGTGGGAGCAGCCTCCAAGGTGACAATATGTGAAGCTTTGAATGGGAAGTGGCTGAATGTCAGAAAAGAGTGTGCAGGCAGAGATTTAGCAAGATAGTCTACAGCTGTGCTAGTGGCTCTGTGAGACTATACTTTGAGCTAAATGCTAATGTCAGCATGCTAACGTGCTGATGTTTAGCAGGTATTTACAATGTTCACCATAGACTGTATATAAAGATGGAGGATGTAACAGTTCCCCAAAAGTGAAGCCAAAACATCTTGATTGCCCCCTGGTGACTGGCTGCAGTATAGGTCACAAGTCCATGTTGGCAAATGGGCCAAATTAAAAAGTCAAAGTACACGTTGAATACGTTTTTCCCAAAGATGGTTTCTGTCATTTTAGGTCTTTCTTATCAAGCTGATGTATGTTCAAGTGTTCATTTTTCAGATAAGTTTGGTTTTAATTCGTTATTTGATGCTATAAAAAAAGGGGGCGGGACGTCATGATTGACAGCTGCTCTGAGTGAAGCAGTCGTGCAGCCGGAGACTCGGGAATTGTGCGAGAGAGGAGATGTAACTTTACATAACCGTCACAAGTCTGTGTAATAGAAGCTGTGTCTTGCTAGCCAAACAGCTACCGTGGTGCTAATGTAGCTGCTAGGTGGCTCATGTTAGCAACCTGCAGGCTCGCTTGGCTCGGGCGGTTGTGCGGGCGGGACCTCGATACCGCGGCTCAAGCCCCCCAGATCGCTACTGTGCAGACTCTGGCTCCAAACGATGTCAAAATCTCAAGATGGCAGTACCCGTATCTAGAATATTTTGGCTTCACTTTTGTACAGTGGGAGGAAGTGGAGACGTGCCGTCTATCTATATATCTATAGATATATATATATACACATCTATATATATCTATATATATATATATACACAGTCTATGATGTCCATCATCTTACTTTACTTTTGCTAGTTAGCACTAAACACCAAAATACAGTTAAAGCTGATGAGAATGTTGTTCATTTTGAAGGTATTTAGTCGTAAACCAAAGTATTAGACACGTTACAATTTAGATTAGACTGCACATCGTGAAAAAGTCAAGTCAAATATTTTATTTCCGGTCTTAAACTATTTGTTTCCTGTGATGTCACCGGCTCCTCTTGAATCCCTCCTTGCTCTGTGACAGAATAAAACGCTTCACTCTGAAAGGGCCAACTCAGCAATGTGACTTAAAACACACCTGCAAAACAGGAGTGACACTCCACCGAGATGCTCCGAACGGGAAGATAATTAACTCCAAAAAGGCGTTATCAGCAACATCCCATTTATACCTGGGCAAATGAATCCAAACAATCACCGGGCACATTTACACTGTTCTAGAAACACAGCTGTTTGCCTGCTTTTCACGAGTTAAGGCAGTGATACCAAGGGCACCACCAACTGCCAAAGCATGGTCAGTACACCGCTGTCAGAAAGTTATTCCTGATCCCCCCCAGTCTCACTTTTCTCTTCGCCTCTTGGTTGCTTTTACGTTGCCCAAAGGGAAAAACACACTGTATCGCCACCTGTTCGCCACACCTCTGTGTCTCCTTTCAGAATAAAAGGCCGGCAAAGCAAAAGGAAGAGTGTTCTCTATTCCCCCCGATCGACAAGTACATTTGCATAAAGGAATACTACACGATCCTTTAAAGGAAGAAAATCTCAGTGCACACACACACACACACACACACAGATCCAAGCACACATACAGCAGAACCAACATTTAACATACATTGCAGCCCAGGAGCCACATAATCTTTCATAAACACATAGTTTAGATCGTCTTCATTCCAGTGAAGACAACTTCTGTGATGTATTTACATCAACTCTTGGTCTTATACAGCAAAGACTGGTTTCCAGAGCATTCACCATCGTGAAGACCCAATCTGAAACATTTGACTCTAAATCTAATCTTGTCAATAAAGATTTGGGGCTCGAACAACATTAGAATTATTAATGTAAAATGAGCTTTCTCATTCATTAATTTTACAAATGCTGGAGTAATATAATTCAGTGTCTGAAATTAAAAACAAACAAACATTAAAAACATCTTTTTGAGATTGGCTAAATCCTGATTGGACCTTCAAGATGTGAACGCTCTGTGGCCAACATAATGGCAAGTAGATGATCATTTATACACCTTCAGAGATGCACCCATAACATTTTATTTTGGCGGAGTAAGAGTACAAAATATTCAGGTAGTACTTGATAGATATGGGCCTGTTATAATTTGTGCCGTAACTTCTGATTAAAATCAAGAAAACGGGAGAAAATTAATTCCTTCCATCGCCCACGGTTACAGGATCTTCTGCTTCCGAAGTAGAAGCAACGTCATCAGCTGCTCTCAGTCAATGTTATCGGTGCACCGTCGCATACCACGATCATCGTTTTCTTTCTTCACATAAAAGACAAAGCTAAGTAGATTCAGACATGTATTTTTTTTTTTTCTCTAAACAGTTCTGTACACAATACACGGGGCGCAGTCATTGGTGTGAGTGTGGTTCGTATTTCTCCGTCGTCGTCGTCTTTCACTCGCCGTGAGTTCACTCCGCACGCAGCCGCCAGGAGCTTATTCACAATCATCTTTTTTTTGTTTTTGCATTTGTGTCGGCATGGAAAAGTCTGCTGACACATTGCCTAATCGGCGGCCAATCACATTTTTTTTTTTTTTTTTACGTTGCAATATGTCTAGCCTATCAGTGCAACATGCCGAAGTTTAATTTGGGGGCAGTGGCACATGGGAGCGAACGCACGGTTTATCATCATATTTCGCGACTTCCATCCCTCTACATGTCTGTCATTCATGTCACTTTACTGTACCTCTCACACATTCTCTTTCTCTTTCTCCCCCCTCACACTCATCGCCGTTCATCAGTGGTGTGTGAGTTTCCACCCCTCCCCCCCCCCACTCTGTTGGAGAACCAACCAATCAGGTGAAGATCTGTGAATTTTAAGGGAGTCTCAGGTTTTTTTTTTTTTTAGGAACATTTTTGGGGGGGGTTCTTAAGCTTTGGGAGTGGGGATCTATTATTAGCAGTGCACGCCACCTCTGTTTTCTGAGGTGGCGTCGGAGGCCAAAAGGTGAAGGGTTGAGGGGAGGGGGTGTTGGGGGTTGTTTTGGGGTTTAGGGTGGAAGGTGGAAGGTGGGGGGGTTTAGTAGTGCTGCGCTCAGTGCAGCGCTACTTCAAGCTCACTCTCTTTGAGCTTGGCATTGTCTCTGACTTCGTCAAACGTGTACGTCTTCACGATCTTCCCGTTCTGGAAGACTGTGTGCAGCAGGTCCTGGAGATGAAGAGAAAAAAAACAAACAACATAGAGGGGAGGGTGAATAAAAAGAAGCGGGAATACAAGAGGAAGGAGAGGCAGAAGAGAAAGGGGAACAGAAAATGTGAAGGTGAGAAAAAGAGGTAGGTCAGTGCTGATGAAATTTATTTCTTTGTGCTGGACTCTTTATTTGAACAAAATCGTCGCTGTGCTACTGTAGGCAATGAACTCACCACGCCATACTCCTCCAGGTCGCCCTTGCCCTCCTCCAGGGTGACAAAGTCACCACTCTGCGTCCGGTGGAGAGACAGCCGACCTTTCTTTGACCTCTTGTTGGGGTCCGCCACTGGGTCCTTGAACACGTTCACCTTTTTCCCCAGAAAAAAATATCACTTTTTAAACTGAAAGGGAATTTCAAATCATGGGTTTATAGAAAGTACTGTACAGATTTACCAAAACCTAAGTCATACCGAAACAACCTCATTTTAAAGGGATAGCTCAGGTGTTTTGAAGTGGGGTCACATGAGCTTCTTATTCATAGTCGGTGTATATTTTCACCACTTTACCTTGCCGTCAGACAGCCCTTTCCTACAGGTATCTGAAGCCGTTATATCCATCTATGCTCTCCCTAAAGCCACCAGATTCCATTGGAAAAACCTGTAATTTTACCTGGAACACAGATTGCTGGTCTGCCGCTGCCTCAATCGGCTAGTTTGTTTGTTCTATTGTGTGACTTTGGTGAATCTGAACTAACCAAAGTCACACAATAGCACATTGGTGAGAGCATAGATAACGGCTTCAGTTCTCCGTCTCAAACATAGACTGTATAGCTGTCTCACGGCAAGGTCATTTTTTGATGAGTCTTTCTTTTAGGTGGCTAAAATAAATTTTTGCTGTTGGCCCCGTCCACAGCAGTACATTGCTTTGGTTCTGTGTGGTCACTCCTGTCTGCTTCTCCAAACTGGGGCCGTACCGACTGTCATCTACTGGATACTGAGTAAGTACCTCATACAACCCCACTTCAAAACACCCAAACTATCCCTTTAAGGTAGAAAGACACTGAAAACCAACAAAATGCATGGCTAATTTAGTGTATTTGACAAAGACATGCAACCCTCTGGAATGAGAGCGTACTGTTTTGTACTTGTAAGTTCAAAAGACAAACATTATGCTAAAAAAAGGTAGATTTTTTGGAATGTCACCTTCAGACTCTTGTAAAGTACAAGCACTTACAACTTGTTACATTACTCAATGTTTAACTACCACAACTGTAACAAAATGGCCAACAAAACACAATAACTACATTCTAATGTCTCAGTACCCACCCCCAGTCCGTTAGTGACCACGTAGCTGCATTTGAAGGAGCAGTTGAGCAGATCTCTGGTCAGTTTCTGCAGCAGAGCCCCTCCGGACCCGAAGGCGATGTTCTCAATGGACCACTTGTGTTGCTTCATACCCTCAACTATCTGTGGAAAAAAACACGCACAGGAACATTATGTAAGCGATGCATAACCTGTTGTTATGGTGGAGTCGTGTCTACTAGTAGTGTGTCTAATTCACCTCTTGCAGTGTGTTGATATCAACTCCGTCTCCTTGTATGACTCTGATGTAAGGAGGGAGAACCTTGAAACCTTTGGAGTTCTCCACTGGAATAAACTTCTTACCCAGGATCTCCAAAACCTGACAGAAGTAAAAGAAGAGAGGTTAGTGTTCTGGCTTGTTTTTAAGATCCTAGTCGATGATAACAAGCCGTCCACGCGATCGCACCTTCAAAACTGTATCGAGCGGGTTTCCTGAGTCTGGTCGGACAACCAGCGGGGCGTCCGCGCTGCGCGCCTCTATCAGCGCCCGGAGGTCTTCTCCCCAGATCTTCTCACAGGCGTTGTAGATGTCGTAGCTGTCGCTGACGATGGACACGGGCACGTTGGGAAACTGCTTGATGATGTGCTCGAAAGCGTCTTTTTCATGGTCCTTCCCCCACGCTGTGATGGTGCTGCAGAGGGAACGGGAAATCAATCATTATTCTTTGTCCTACAGTAATTTATCTTCCCATACGGTTGATCTAAACTATAACATATTATGGACAACTTCAGGGGTTGGTTTGAGTGTTGAACAAATATGAATTTCAATTATGATTTTGGCTTGTCAACGATTATGAAAACAAGATAAATCGACATTTAAAGCGATTATTATTGTGCCGCATTCTGTTTTGCAATGACGCTCTCGTTTTGTCTTGTGTTATAAATCCAGCGACCCCTTTTTCTTTACAGGGGTACACTTCCGCCCCGCTTGGCAGGTCATGGACGTATTTACACTGTAGTGGTGCGCCATGACCTTGGAACTTGGAAAGGCCCAGGGTGAAGGTGGCGCTTTACAGCACCCCTCACCCGGACCTCACTGCTTAGTGCTCGCTGTTCCCTCTCTTCCTGCGGGGAGGGACTGGAGGGACGGAGCTCCCTGCTCCTGGCGCGAGAGTTCTTCATAGATCTAGCCTCTTAATTTTGCTCTCATAGTGCACCACATTGATGCATTTAACTTTAAAATGTAGGCTCCAAATGTACTTTCTAAATGCAGGATGCTTCTAAAGTCGATGAGTAATCGTATTAAATAATCGTGATCTCGATATTGACCAAAATAATCGGGATTATGATTTTTGCCACAATCGAGCAGCCCTACTTCTCATCACTCATTCAAAATATAAGAGAAGGAAATGAGGTTTAACAGCAAGAAACAACACTGGAGGTAATAAGAACTTTAGAGTAGTTATCTGTATGGTAGAAAGACGATGGGAGCAAAAGAGCAATTGAACAAGAGAAGCACATTAAAAAGTAAAAATGTTCAAAGAAGACGGTTACAGGACTTTCATCAAATGCTAATGCCACAGATTGTCCAGAAGAGGGCAGTGCACACCAGGTTTTAGTCTTGAATGAAACCAGACATAGGCAAAATTGTATTTTCTTCAGGTTAAAATAGATCTGTTGTAGCCACATGAGATACCAGATGAATTACTTTTAAAAAAGGCAAGGACATATTCACCCCAACTACAAAAAAAGGACAATTATTCTACTTTTCCCTAGTTGAATGTGGCCCTGAAGACAGTTTCACTTTCATGTGCTGAGGTTATGAGATATCTGAAATCTAATGAAGGTGCCTCAGGAGCTACTATCCTCTGTGTAAACAGAGTAAACGTCAGCTACTTGGCACTCCGTCAAGATTTTAAATAACTAAGAGAGGTGTATATGTTTGAATACTATTTGACACAAACGACAGAATAAATTGTACCTGATTCAGTTTACTCACAGTGCAGATTAATAGTCTCCGAAGCTAATGTCAGGACATTTCTGTTACATTCAAAGTGTACAGTAAACACTGGAGGATATTCAAAAGTTTTGCATAGAATTGCTCTGAAGGTGACACACCTCTGCTGTAAAAAAACACCCGCCCGTCCCTTTCCTTCTGCATCAAAGTGGAATTTCACCGTGACTCCTCCCCTCCGAGGTAGAAACCAAACACACTTTAGGAGGGGAGGCCATTACATAATGGTTACTATGACAACTTCTGCCTGCCACCATCCCACAATGCAATGGTGCGAGGAAGAAGGGTGCGTTGGAGCAGCAGTAACTGCCCTGGTGGCAAGCAAGAAGCGACTGTGTGTGCATGAGAGCGAAACAGAAAGTGTGCGTGTGTGTGTGTGCAGGATAAATGGATCAGCGCCATAAAACAACACCGGAGACATGCGAGGGCCATGTGCGTCAGGGCGGCGGCCAATCACAACCGTCACCTCCAGCCAATCACAGCCCCCCTGTTCACAAACTGAGCTAGATGAACCAGATAATTAGTGTGAGGGTGACCAAGCTCTAATCGGGGGGGGGGGGAGCAAATTAACACCAGCCTCGGCCAAATGATGAGTGCATTTGCACCCGGGCTGATAAATTCCCTCCATCGACAGCTCTGGCAGATAACCAACTGTTATTTGAACCAAGTTTTCTTTCTTTCTTTGAAAATCAATTTGGCTTGTGGGTGAAAAAGTTTGCTCCCAGACGTGGCTCCGAGCCAAAACGTGGACTATCTCACTGGAGATGAATAGAGCCGAGACGTGCCTACCGTACCCCTGTTCTTTCGGGGGAATAATGTGAATACGTGGCTTATGCTGATTATCAGCATTGTGTGCAGGAATTTAGCAGCCTCCGGGGGAGGAATGTTAAGCGTAAAAGTTTCTGCGAACCTTGCACGTCCCAACGTTGGCAGTCTCCCATTATGACTTGGAGGTCTTATACTAATGGTTTAATAATCAAAGTGGGTGGTGAACTACTGCCCTACATTATAGTGGAAACGTTGCCACTAAACCGTCTGGAAGAGCCAGGAAACACTCTACAGCGAAGGAATGCGGGATACACGGAGAAACATCCTAATATGTTGATAAAAGTGTGTACGTGTGTGTCTACCTGTGCTCTGCAGCAGGCACTGAGAAGCCCGGCACAGGGTCCTTGGTGCCGTAGTACTTCTTAATGACACCGATGCCGGCGACCGTGTCTGTGCCCTTGAAGTTGACCAGATGGGCGGAGGCCCCGATGCCCGCAGTCTGCAAACAGGAGGGGGGGATGGTGTTATGTGAGATAAAGGGCAAAGATGTCCCAGCACACGTTTCATGTCATTTTGTTTTAGCTCACTGTTGTATTTCTGCATTTTTTTTATTTTACACATCTTTTTAAGCCTCATAAAGCAGAGAAAAATAATTATATATTTCACAAAACAATCCCAACTCACGGTCCAGATACTAGCTTTTTCCAGAGCTTTCATTCGTAGCACACTCTGTAACAAACATCAGACCGACACATACGGCTACTTCGCAAAATGTCAAGGCTGAGTTCCCTTTTTGGGGGAACAGAAAACCGAAGATCTCAGATGTCAATGCAATTTGACGTGTGTTTGGATTCATCTCTTGCTATTCAAACATTTGTTTTATACACACGTCTAGTAATTATTTTGAGACCTTTCCTGAACCTGAGCGTTTGGGATACCTTAATAAATTAATGTTGATCGCCGCCATGTCCCTTCAGTCTTCGCCCGTCCAACACAGTGGCCGGATATTGCTTATCCAGACATCTATACATATTTGATTGAATCATGTAAAGCGTCTGTAAATAATCAACCTGTTAATAGCCGACTGTTTGATCTATAGGCTGAGATTTAGTTGGAGACGACAGTCTGACGCTGCTATAACGTTAATGTATGACTGCATTATTGCAGCAGCCTCACACTCAAGCTAACGTTAGCTAGCCATGCTTGTCACGGTCACCAGCATCATTTAACGATTTAGCACACTGACAGTGAATATTCACGTATCATATGTGCCTCAAGTCTCAGTGTGAAAGCCTCGGTTAACCCACTAACGTTACACAATAGCTTTTCGTCATTTTTTTCTCCTGTGACAGCGAATTTCTTTCCCCTAAACGAGAGCGCAGCCTCTGCAATTATGCGACGCTGGTCTATAGCTTGGAGCCATTAAGCCCCTCTATTATGTCTTTTTTAGGACATGGCAGGGGAACAAATCAGAGGTCAGCATTTTTGGATTTATTGTTGGTGCAACCAACTACACAGCAACTCTTCGGCAAAGCGTTATTACCATCACCAGTTTGTTTAAAGTAGAAGTTCTGAGATGTGTCTCAACTACGAGGGACACAGGATTGTCTTCCCCAAAAGGGGGCGTGGTCATGAGAGTACTCTGGACGACCTATTGCCGGTCTAAAGTATGCTAACAAGCTAATAAGTGTACATAGAATTTGGATTGTTTTGTCAAACTACTATTTCCAAAGTACTAAAAGTGGTGTGGATGAAATCTGAACACTTTACAAAGTTCTTAGGTCAACAGATTCATCGCCATGACAACTGAGCACTGTTTGATATGGTTGAAAGCTCAGGAAAATGCTAGAAAGTAGACCTTGAGTTGGGACTGTTTTGTCAAACTACTGTTTCCAAGATCAGGAATTAACTTTCAAGTTTAGCATTTAGTTTGTAAACAAGATAACCTGGGGTAAGCACATTCGAACCGATACCGGTGCTGGTACCTGGAATACGGTACCGGTACCTTTTTTTGGTACTATACTCTCTGTAATACATTTTTTTTTAATTTCTGTTGTAAAAATAAGTCCCAACTTCAACATTGACATTTATTTAGAACATTTTACACACCACACAAATTAAAACCCCACCCTCCTCTCCCCTCCCAAACCTCAGGTACCTAAATTTGGCACTGACTGTACTTAGTAGTACTGACGTAATTCCGTCAGTACCCTTTAAAAGTACCGACTTCGGTACCCAACCTTTAATATCTACTGTATTGTATTGTATATATAAGTATACCTCTTGAGAGGAGACGCCCCTGTAGCCGAAGTCATGTAGTTTATACTCCAGTCCCGTCAAGTTCCCAGAAGTCTCCAGGAGGTACTTGGCGAGGATCTTCTTCTGCTCCCTGGAGTTGGTCGCCACGGTGATGGGGTACCAGATCTGAACCAGAATGGTCTGATGGAGGGAAGGAGGACAGTCCAGCTCGTTATAAATTTAATTTAATTTCACGGGGTCAGAGAGTTTCACTGCAAAGGTTTACTTCTTCTAATTTCCCACGTGCACCTTGTTTTCATTTAAACAGACATTTTCTATGTGAACATGCTAAAAGTTGCAGCGATGTTTTTTCGGCACTAAACTGACCGACAAATGTCCACTCCAATCATTCTGCGTTCCCAGTGTCCAACTGGTATCAAAACCCAAAACTAACAGGCTCAGAGGGATCAAGGGGGAGCTTCCCGTTCACACAAGACGAACTCTGGGAAAAATACATTCCTCGATACCTCGTGTCAACTCTGATCCAATGTCAAAACAAGTGGCTTATCTGTACTCACCGCCACCACCTGGGAAATTTCATGAATACACACTTTCTACCACCATAAGTGTACAGTGAAAGTCTGCCCGTCTATGCTTCTGTACAGTTTCTAGGCAAATGCGTGCTTAATATTCAACAGTGACATTTTCAAAAAATCATCGTGTCAAAGTAGGTGTCAAATTCAAAGATATAATCAGCGTCGATTACAGATTAAATCACAACTGCACCCTTCCGAGAAGAAGAAATCAATCTAACATGGTGACCACTGGGTCATACTACAACACTGAGCTGATATCATTATGCAATTACACGCAACATTTTACTACTTATATGAAACAGTGTGTGTATAATAGGAATGATAGACGTGTGTCAGACCTCATTAGCAGCAGATAAAGAGAGAGAGAGGAAGCGTGACATATATTTAAAACACCAGGATGTGCAGCCACCTTCCCTCCTCCACGCTGATTTAAAAAGATAACCACCAACATTTTTTTGCACACTTCCACCTCTGATTCCTCACTTGACTTTGCCTGCTAATGCTATGCAGTGTGTGTTTTAACCCTATAACCCTGAGCGGGTCACATGCCTCCTTAGACTAATCATAATCTAAACCATAATATGGACTCATGTGACTGCCAACGTCACACATACCCATCACAAGGTTGTGTGCTGTCTGCCTTATCTGCATGTTGACCTTTTTCATGAGGAATCTGTATACATTTAAAGCAGCAGTGGGTAGAAATGGAGCAAATATGATTAAATAAAAAGTTATTTTTTATAAAGCGATCACTTTATATCCTGACAGGACACAGAGGCACATGATTTTTTTTTCACTGACCGGAGGAAAACAACCAATCGGAGCCGAGCTGGAGCCTGCCGTCTCTGAGCAGCTGTCAATCACTCGCAAACTCCGATCAAACGGTCAAATTAGGCAGCGCTGATCAAATATGAATAAATATTCTGTTACTGTAATGCCTATTTCTCGCCTCAAATGTTTTCAGAAACATCTTATAGTGTACTGTTTAGCTGTAAAATTAGAAAGTTTGTGACCCGGCAGCCATGTTGAGATCAATTGAGGAAATACCAAGCACAGCTCACCAGCTGGAGCACAGCCAATAGGAACGCTCTCTCTCTGAAATGACCTGTGATTGGCCAAAGTCTTCCTTCACATGCTAGATTTTTCTAAAGCCAGAAAACAGAGCCAAGAGGAGGTGCAGAAGTCTAGTTTTCTCTCGGAACACTTCTACCTACCGCCACTTTAACATGATATATAACATTATATACGATCCACAAATACTGCTATTTGTTCTACTTCCTATGTCTCCTGAGGTGTTTTCATAGCTTGAAATGATAACAAATCTAGAATTAAGATGATTAATGTGACATTTCTACTATATAAAAAATAATAATTTATGTGCTCATCGTGTGACAGCTGGTCGGGGGTAACGTCTCTAATGGTAAAATGGGGCAGGGTATGGTAAAAACAAACACTCGGGAGGAATGTGCGCACACGCACACGCACACGCACACACACACACACACACGCCAACATAACTTCCCGGTCAACGTCCCAGAACAAAATGGAGGGAGATAAGGAACGAGAGAGAGAGAGAGAAAGAGAGAGAGAGGGGTGTGTGAATGACGAAGGTAGGGGTAAAAGAGAGCCACAAGAGCAAGAAAGACAGAAAAAGACAGAGATAATGACAGAGAGAAGGAAATGAAGGGACAGCAAGAGCAAAGAGGAGAGACAGCCCAAGGACACCAGGCTGAACGCTATGGCTAATTTTACATGAGCCATGAAGAATGACGTGACGTGGTGTGTGTGTGTGTGTGTGTGTGTGTGTGTGTGTGTGTGTGTGTGTGTGTGTGTGCACGTGTATGCATGTATTTATATCAGCTGTGGAGAGTGCGTGTGTGTGTTGTGACTGCGCTCTTGGCTGTAGGTGACCTATGTCCAAGCACTCCTCTCTTTTATTGGTGTATTTGTCATTATATAGTTGACTGTATGTGTGTCAAATTCTGAATCTGATTGTAATCAACATCCAGGAAACGCTGCATTTGGGATACTTTAGTTTAAAAAAAAGAGAAAGGCAGAGTTACACCCAGTCAAAAGACAAATCTGTCACAAATGTTCCTTTGTGCAGAATATCAAAAGCGTTCTTGTTTCTCTTTGATCGTCTGCTCAGAAATGGCTGCACGATTTCATTCGTAGCAGAGGTCAAACACGATATATTTATGAATGGGGCCGACGGAGACGAGCATCAGTCAAAAGGAAGGGAGGAGGGAGAGACGGAGCGAAGACGCTGCTCGCGGTAAATGAATTTAGCTCTGCCGAGTCAAAGGACAGTCGTTGAGGACAGTCTGTTCATGCGGCATTAAGTTCATGAGATCTTCCTCATCTCGAGGAGGAGTCGCACAGCGCATTAGCTCGGCGTAATAAATGCAGCACCGAGGAGGATGCATTAAGACACCAGACTGCCTGCTTCAAGTCACTTAAAGATATATTTTACTTCTTCTGCTGTACTTTTTTCCTCATAAAACACACACATACACACACACACAGTATGAATATGATGATTAAAGGAATAGTATGTATGACTTTTTGGGAAATACTTGCTTTCTTGGCGAGGGTTAGATGAGAAAAAATTGATACCACTCTCGTACTGTCTGTACAGTAAATATAAAAAGTGTAAAAACAAAACCAAAAAACTGGAACCAGTTGCTGGAATATCAGGAAGTACAATACCAGTCATGTTAGGAACTGTACCAAAGCAGCTACTAAGGGTGGGAATCACCAAAGGCCCCATGATACAATATTATCACGATACTTAGGTCACAATGTGATCTTATTGCGATATGCTGAGTATTGATATGCTGCGATTTATTACCTATTTTCAACTGTAAATTATGCAGTTTGTCAACATCTGTTTTATCTAATATGACACAGTTTTCACTCTGTTCATCTCAGAGTTTTCATTCACCTATCTTGAGGTCAGAGGTCAAGGGACCCCTTGCCTGTTTTTCCTCACCAGAATTTAGCGTATATTTGGAGCGTTATTTAGAGTTCTTCCCAACAAGCTAACATAAACATGGTTGGTGCCATTGATTCTTTAGGTTTTCTAGTTTCATATGATGCCAGGATCTTCACTTAAGCTTTAGAACTGAGCCCGCTACAACCTCTGAAAGACAGAACAACGGCCGGGCCCACAGGCGGGGCCGTCAGATTGCTAATAGTTTATATAATATAGTTATACAATAAAAGATCGATAGTCGACATCTGTGTATCGAAACAATATTGGCACGCATAATATCACCATACTATGCTGTATCAATTTTTTCAGCTACTGTAGATATAAAAAAGACAGAAGGCTTGGAAGTAAACCCTTTACAGGTGAACCTAAAAGGCCCGTCCTCTCTGACAAAGTCTTAAAGTAAATTAAAATGCAAAGTGAATAAAGTCACACATTCTTTACACCGTACGGAGTAATTTAAAAGATGTGATGCCTCAGGGAACAGAACATTGGTCAGGTCAGGAGCTTGATTTAGTGACTTAAATTATTCTGTCAACATCAAACAAGGACTTTTTCTAGCACCTGACTCTGTCCCTCTTGCACTTCTCGGGCCAACCTGTGTGAATGACTTTGCTGCAGTTCCTGCACATCTCTGAGCGGTGATTAAGCAATGAGCCTCGGCAGCAGGGCTGACATTCTGGGAGATTTAAGGAGAGATAAGAGATGTCGTTGGGCGTGCCGCCAAGCTTAATAGTTTATGGCTTTTATAAAACTGTTAACACTCCATTGTAATAAATGTAATAAAACAGGAATGTTGCTAATATATTTTGTAATCAATAATCAAATAAAGCTAACCATTAAATCTTACTATGCAATGTAGTCTTGGTAGCACATTAAAATCTCAACAGTTATATGGGGGCATAGGAGTGAGAAATTTACAATGGCTTTTAACCTGATAAAGCTAATCCAGAAGCTGAAGATGAAGTCAAATTTGAAGCAGCTGTGTGGTTCCAGCTCAAAACACACTGAGTCACACATTTGCCACAATGCAAGCAACAGCATCTTTTATAGTTAAGACCCTCCCTTTCTGTTTGACGCACTCTAACTGAATAATGCACCGGTGTCACGTCAGGACACACAGGAACTGAACCCGCTATCCAGTGCCCCAGAGGACAAACAAACAAAACAAACGTACCTCCACCCAGTTGGTGAGCCAGTAGCATTCAGGGTCTGTGCTCTCCACTGTGAACAGAACATTGCCTCGAGGAATGACGCTCCCCTCTGGCACTGCCTTGATTTCAATAGGCAGGTGTCCATTGTATTTCTGTAAAACACACACACACACACACACACACACGTACACACTCAGAATCAAATTGACACTCTTTTCCGTGGCTTGTGACAGAGTGTTGCTTTATTGAGATGACCTGAAAAAGGAGACAAAAGTGACACACATTTGGAGGCGATACAGATTTCTGGTGAGATTCGACCTTCAGATGAAAGAGATTATGCTAAATATACACATGCAGAAATCCTGCATTTCAGACCTGGTCTGAAGCCAACGTTGTGTTGTCTTTCACACCGGAAAAAAGAAGAAGTGTGCATTGGATGAAAGAAACTGAACGTAAAAGTATTAGATTACAGTCTATAGTGTAATAGAGGAAGGAATGAGTCCTAAAATAATAATATTTTAAATATCCCACTTGTGAATTTTGAAGCTTTTATGTCTTAAAAAAAGCGGTTGCTAAATGTAGCTAAATGAGACTACTAAATCATGACGCTGAACACTAGTCTGCCTTTAACTTAGTGGTGGTGACGTGAAGCAATGTGACTAGTGGTGAAACGGACCGTAGTTGATCCCCCATGGTTCGGCACGCATGTGAGCTGTGGATTTATTACACAGTTAAAGGTTTTACAGCATTTTAATCGTTATTAGACAATATTCAGTAAAAATATGCGATCGGGAAATCTACATCAATGTTTTCTAGTCGCCGATAATGCAACATTGTGATTTTGAAATCGACAGGAGGAGAGCTAGTTAACGTTAGCAGCATCGTAGCAGCTAACATACAGAGATTCAATTATGGTGCGTTCAAGCTTTATTCAGTAAAAATTAGAATTAACCTTCGCCAATACTAACATCATCATGATGTGTTCAAATGTAATCTTGTAAAATGTAGTTTTTGGCGAGAACTTGAATAAATACAGTTGTTTGAAAGAGATGTTTTCACAGCGGCCGTGAGTTTTGTGATCCCTACATGTGACTGTGGTGTAGTCCGTTCACAGCCTAATGTTAGCTTTTTACTTCTGCCTCTTGCATTTGCAGTTAAAAAATCATAACAGTGGTGTTCATTCATGAAATGTGCAATTATCATACAACGGAGGTTATCTTCTGCAATAATCCAAAACTCAATGGAAAAATCCCATTGGCTTTTTGTCGAGGGAACCAGGGCGATGCTAATTAACAAAAATACATCATCCCTGCAGCACTCTATACATACCACTACCAAAACTGAACAACATTCGTGTGCTTGATGTGGGTCTTGTGTATGCTGCTGGCTTATAGATGATCAACATGAAGTTAAAAAAAGACCAAGACTGCCAGATTGGGAGCTGATTCAGCAATGTGATAAGAGATGACAAAGGGAAAAACTAGAGTAGAAATAAGAGTTTATTAACACTTCTCCTCACTTGAGAAAATCCTCAGTCAGTACAGAGCGCTGTGCTCTCTCCAAGGTGCTGAAACAGTACCTCTCAATAACCACAAACAATGACTGCACATTTTCTTGGATATATAAACTGACTGTATTCATATGTAGTTACTTTTATCTCAGGAGATAAGGGCTTAACTAGGTAAATTCCTAAGGAAAACCACAGCACCAAATGTTGTTCAGATTTTTTATTATTTCAGTGTGCAGGCTTTCATTACCCATAAAGAAAATGCTCTTATAAGATAAGACTTTGCTACTGCAGAATGTGACCTTAATCAGATTGCAAGCTTGCTCCATTATGTGTGTTTATCAGGAACAAACTGTATGTCCTGAGTGTGTGTGTGTGTACATGTCCGAGACAGCCCTCAAGCCTCTCTGCTAATGGAGACAACACAAGCATATACTGGCACCTGAGAGTATGTACTAGGGATGTCACGAGAACTTCGTTACCAAGTCGATGCCAAAATTCTAAAAACATGGCGGTACGTTTTTTCTACAGTACTGAAGGTACCGTACGATGCCTGTAATCAGGGTCCGAAATTAACGAGCGCCAAATGCGCGTAGATTCATATCCATAAAAATAGTTTTGTACAACTTGAAAAATAAGTGTTTCAGGGCACTTTCAGCAGTTCTCTTACCTCCAAAATGTAGTTCCACCCCTTCTCATTGAAAACATCATCCTGGAAGTGTTCTCTGTATACCTCCTTCGCCTCCTGGATCTTCTCTGGGGTCACTACCTTTCCTGGAGGAGGAGGAGGAGGAGGGGGAGAGAAAGGTTCAGAAAGAGATGCTGAAGAAACACACACTGATATACTGTAGAGAGAGCAAGACACTGGAATGCTGCTCTACTTTCCACTGTTGTAATTAAATCAGAAACATCATGTGCACGCAAACAAGGCGTCTTTATCCAAACACATAGCAACCACATCCTTGTTGCATTTCAAGTTTCTAGACTATAGAAACTGATGTACACAACAAACCAAATGCAAGCTGGAAACCCACTGGAGGGTTTTTAGGGCAAGTCTCTATTTTATTTTTGATACATCGATTCAATGATCAATGATCGAATATAATCGATGCAAGGTGAAAATATCGATACATACTTTAAGGTACACATTTATTTTGAAATTCCCTTTTTATATTTATTCTTTTTTATTAAAAAGAATAGATTGTTTTTCATTTAAATATCTGGAAGAGCCAAGTAATAAAATTGTCAAATCATATTTTAGATCCTTTTATAATATCGTATTGTGATGAAACTTGAAATACTTTCCATTTTGGGAGAATGAATGAAAAAGTGTTTCCCTTTAATGTAAAACTAACAGGCTGAAACGCCTAATAGTGACGTTTCTTTTTAAACCTAATATGGTGGTTTGGGTAAACAAACAGAGGTTCTGCTATCACTTTCACTACGTCTCTGTCTTTAATCAAGTAAATCTCATTCACGTTTTCTGCTGCACCTCTCCCTTAATGAAAGTACAGTGAGCGGATTTTAAAATTCACTCCATGACCCGGTCTAGAAGAGTCACGCTGCACACTTTTGGTTTCATAAGCTCGAGGATCAAGGATGCATCTCTAATAGTCGGGCTAATCATTGAGCTCTGAGGGACGCTCTGCGCAGACAGCTGGTCTTTCTCCCTCATACGGTGAAAGAGCAGCTGTGCTTTTGTCTTCTCTCGCTCTCTCTCTCTCTCTCTGTGTTCTCCCTGGCTCTCTGTCTCCCCCGCACCTCTGCTACCGCACCATGAAATCCTCTTAAGAGACAGGAGGGAGATGCATTCTTTCTTCTTCTTCTTCTTTCTGTCTCTCTTGCTCTCTCTCATGCCCCTCAGGATCGAACTTAAAACATCCACCTTTAACAAACTTGAGTTAATTGGAGCATAGAAATTGTATGAATTATACTTTGCCTCATTTCTCACTTTACTTTTTTTTTCTTCTTCTTCTTCTTAACCTGCTGGCTTTTTGTTATGCTCTGTACAGTCGAATCAATGTGAAGCACATTGTAACCGTTGTGTCCTTTAAGTGAGTAAAAGGACTGTTACTGCAGGCCTCAATAGAAAGCACCTGCCCTGCTGAAGTGTCCTTAAGCAATGCATTGAATTTTTTGAGCGGCTCCAGGCATGCAGCTCTGCAGCTGACCCTGCACTACTCTGACCTTGTCCTGGAGGGAGGGAGGGGGGGAGAGCAAAAAAGATAAAACGCTCCCACGGGGACAAATAACGCATCACAAAAGGCTTTTGGTATGCGCCCTGATTGCAAACAGAGACTCACTGGACTACAGTAGAATAACGTAGCTCCCACAGAATGAGGGTGAAAGCATTATGTGCATATTGACTTCAATAAAAGGAAAGTAACAAAAGCCTGGGTTATGTAATCCAAAGTATTGGAATGGTCTCCTTATTTAAAGAGCACCTATTATGCTCATTTTCAGGTGCACTTGTATTTTGGGTTTCTTCTAGAACATGTTTACATGCTTTAAAGCCCAGTCTGCTCTGATTGGTCAGCTTGTTCACTCTGTTGTGATTGGTCAATGGAAACAAACTCTTCGGACTCTGCTCCAGCTCCGCTCTAACTAGCTTTGTTTGAGGGCGTGCCAAACTAGCCGCTAGGCAGATATTATGCAAGTATGTGTTACTTGAGCCGGGTTTCAGCCGGTAGTACCCGGGACTAAAAGTCCCGGGTACTACTTTTCATGGAACTAAAAGGTTCAGCACACTGTTGTCTGTGTTTCTATAGCGGACTAAAGACCTGCGAAGATTAGGCAAATCAGTCCGCTGACGTATGAAAAAGCAACATGACGAAGGCTGCTGGTGGTCACAGCGGTAAACACACTCTGCAACCACCACACTTTCTCCCTCTTCTAACCGCCCGCCCTCGCGATATCTCTCTCTTTTTTCTGTCTGTGAATTTTCTAATGAGTTGGGAGGCCGTCAGCAGAGCCTAACTTTACTTTCAATATGATCAAACTAAGACTAAATGCTCTCCCCACGTCCTAAATCGATACTAAAGTACTTCCTTGTTTATGAATTAAGCGGTACACAAGTTGAAGCAGTTAAAGCTGCGGTGTTGTGCGTGTGTTTGACCAATCAGTGATAAGCATCACTGCAAACTCCACCCTGAAAGTTCCAGTACTTTCAGAAAGTACTACCCCCCGACCAGGGCCTTTTTGGGGGGTTAAAAAAGGCCAGGGAAATTAATTTAGACCCTTGTCCCTGCGATTGAAACGCAGTAAGTTCCTAAAAATGTTCCTAGTCCCGGGGAAAGTTCCTGCGGTGGAAACAGCGCCTTGGTGACATCACCACGTTACGAAAGAAAAGGTGGGACTTCGAGCAAGACGTTTCAGGCAGTTCAGGAGCAGTGTTTCTGTGGGAGAGAGTAACTCCCTTTGGCGTGGACTTTGAGCTTTGTAACTTTGCAGACCTTTAACATGCACAAAAAACTATATAACACACTGAAGGAAAGGGAAAAAGCAAAAAAAGCAGAATAGGTCCTCTTTAATTTGTAAATTTGACTGGAAACACATTTATATTTACACAAACATGAAGAATCATTAACAGAGGTGGTGGCTTCATAGACCAAAACCTACAAAACTGCAAAGTCATTCAGCCTGGCTGTGTTTGAAGCTCCTACTGGGTTGGAGGTGGGCGCTTCAGTGTCATGCTCAAGGGCACTTTTATTCTGTTGCATACACAACACAAAACATTGGCACCTTTTTGAGCAGCAATTTCTAAGTCAGGACTTACTTACCCTTTAGGTATTTGTTGAGGATGTACTGTAGGCCGTAGAAGACGGTCTTGTCATATTTGACTTTTCTGCTTTTGGTTGGATCGGTCCTCCTCTCGCGGCACTCGAAGTAGGAGTACACTTTACTCGTGTTGGGGGGGTACTGTTTGTAATGTGTTACCTGCAGAGACAGAGCAAACAAGGAGACGAGACACATTAGCACGGCCATTTACAGTAAATAAACAAGAATAATGCTAATACACCGTGAATGCACATAAACTAATGGCATAACTGAAGGTAAATATCATATAGTCCCCCACCCCCTCAAACAGATGATGCTACTTTAAGATTTAAACAAGATGAACTTTGAGCACCATGACGAATGAGAAAATGAATAACCATTGTTTGCTGTTACGGGACTTGTTTTTACTTTGAGGCATTAAAGGAAATGAGCTCTCGGTTATCCATGATGAGCCTTATTCATTAGCTGGTCAGGAGACTTAAAGATGTTTCATTCATGAGGTATGGATATTACACCAAGCAATGAGAACACAGACACACACACAGGAACTGTGAAAAGAATCATTCGCCATGTTGAACCACACACACACACACACACACACACACACACACACACACACACACACACACACACACACACACACACACACACACACACACACACACACACACACACACACACACACACACACACACACACAAGATTAAGTCTATTTCCTGAACTAATATGTAGGTTTTGAGTCAGTCTTGTGATATCTTTGCTAAACAGTAGTCTGGAAGTTTCACCATGTATAGTGTAAAAAAAAACAGGATGGAGGAACTGATGAAACCTTTTATATAAATGCTGAAACAGCTTTAAAGGGGACAACTCACTTTTTCCACTGCTTGTGCACAAACATTTGAGTATCCGGAGCGCCTAACAACCCACAAACTGTGAAATAAGACAACCCAGTCAGTTTTTTGTGGGCTGCCTAGATCAGAAAACATGTGATTGAACAAGCCATTCAGATTTGGCTCCCCTTCCTATGTCACTTGCAGGCTCATTATAATATATAGCTTGAGAACTACGGCCCAGTCCCAATGTCCACCCCCCTAAGGCCTTAAATCATGATCCCTCAGGGACTTGACTGACGTCACCTGGTAAATGGTTGAGTGAGAGAGGCTGCAAGGGCTTGAAAAGGTATAAATATGAATGGGACAGCACTTTGCGGCGACATATCACGTTACCTTGACGTTGCCAAATAAGGTTGTTTTTTTTTACGGTCTATTTGAATGTCTTCCAGGCTCCTGCGTTACGAGACTAGAGGTAACTGTCAAAAGATATTACTTGTTTTTGTCAAACTTCATTAAGCAAAATTAAAACAAATGGTTTATGAATAAACCAGGTGTGTAATATAGTACAATGCTTGCATTTTTTATGTACCATCTTAAATCCTTCATGTCAATGTTTCTGTGTAAATTTAAATATGCCTGGCTGAACACCCATGTGCCGTCCTCGTTGTTTATCGTTTTTATTTTTTATTTTTACGCCTCCGAGCTTCCCCTGGTAACCCAGTATTTAACATCACAAAGCTATGAATTGTGGGTAATTCCCTCAAGCAAATTCTGCAGAAATGCTGACTTACGGAAAGTGTTCATAAAGGGCTCAAAATGCCCATAAGAGAGCCCTCAAGGACTTGACGATTTGACATTAGGACAGCCCTAAACCCTCACAGATTTTGCAGGAACGCGCCTCAAAGTCTGCGAGTGTGGACTTTGGGATTGGGCCTACCTTTGCAAAGGTGCACCATACTTTTCTCGCAAGCCAATCAGAGCAGACTGGTCTTTTTTCAGGAGGGGGGCTTAAAGAGACAGGCGCTAAAACGGAGCGTTTCAGACAGAGGGTGAATACGGGTATATTCTGTCAGACAGTATGAGAAAAATAATGTGTTTTTTTTTTAGCATTAAAGCATGTAAACATGTTCTCATAGAAACCCAAAATACAAGTAAGAACCTGGAAATTAGCATGACATGTCCCCTTTAAGATCACACAGCAAGTCTTGTTTTAAAATTGCTAGATAACATGGAGAAATGTCAGACCACACCCCAAACACATTATATTTTTGTTGAACGTCGGCGCAGCTTTTGGGGAAGTGAATGCAACAATAAAACATGTTCAAGCAAATTAAATTTTCATGCTTGGAAACAGAAGAATAAGAATTCAGTAGCTCACTGCCAAACAGGGGTCACAACTCAAAGATCACGGCGCACTGCCATCGAGGTATTTTTTTCTGCGATTAGAGCAAACATTCCAGTTAAACAAAAGACCCATCAATCAGTCTATTGTGTTAAACTAAATAATACAGTACTAAAATGTCACTATCCGGGCGACAAGTCAGAGTTTTCACACACTTACACGTTCTCTATTATTCTGCTGTTACTCAGAAAATACCACCTTCAGTGCTGCGTGTGTTTCTAGTGATCGGCTTATCTACTCAGTCAACTGACTGATCCCTGAAACATTTACAGTTAAAATCAAGTTGACAATCAAGTAGTGAGACATGTCCAGGCATGCTTCACACACGGAAAGAATAAACAGTTTGAGAGGAACTATACACGCGCACACACACAGAAAGTGTCAGCTGTAGCCATCCGGCCAGCAATTAAATCCAAAATGAGTCCAGTACACTGGGGCATTAGACGAGCAATTTCCACAAATCAAGTTAAAAGTTGACAAGATGATGGTAAAAGCTACAGCTCACTCGGTCATTTTGTAATCTAATATTACTCTCGGACTGATCTGCTTTCAATATCCATACAAAAATGTAGCTTAAGACGTATCAATGGCAATCCATTCACAAGCACGGGAGTCAAGAGATGTCAAGGGTTCAATCTCACTGTGTAATAAGCTGCAGTCACTGAATATCAATGGTAAAATACAGCTCTTACAGTTGCCTTCAGGGAACTCTATTAGGGCTTGTCCTTTATTTAACTACAACCTTGGGAAACACTTAATTTTTCACGATTGTAAATGCATAAAGGTTACGTTGGAACCACGGGTATAAACCTGTGAAAATAGCCTAGAATAACATGCAGGCATTATGTATGTATGAGGTGGGCGGAGGGGGGCCAAAACAACTCGTCGCTCTTCTCAGTTTGTGAAGAGGAGAAGACATAAATGTCAATGACCTACTCAGTTTCTTTGACCCCTGTCTCTGTCCTCTCCTCGGGGCTTTCAAGGACTCAAAATAGAAGTCAAGATACACAACATGACACTGGGCCCGACCACGTGTGTGTACACATTCACTGACCCACATGCCGACGTATATACACAAACACTCGAAACATGCAAACTAGCCAGACCCTCTGATCTAACCGCGGACCACCGTGTAACAAAATGGAAACCAATAGTTGATGATAAATTATACTGCATATGTAGTCTTGGTGATGATAGTTTTATTAAAGGAGATCTGGCATATTTCAATGTGTCTAGTGTGAACATACTTGCAATGGCAAATCAAGTCATTAAAGCTGCACAGATCAATATTTAAAATAACTGTGTGATCTGAAAGGAGTTGTTTAGTGACGAGTCACCAGACCCTGCAGTTCCCCTCGGCTCTATGGAGCGTCTTTCAGCTCATTGTTTTGGTCTTCCGATCCACAACTTCACTATTTTGGTTCATTCTCAGTCATTTCCAGCGAAAAATGCTCTTAAAGACCCTCTGTAGACTTTAAATTACAAACGCCTGCATCTTCAACTTTAGAGCTGCACCGATAAATCAATTATCAGAAAATTAATCTGCAAACTGAATATCTTTGGGCTTTGGACTGTTGGTCGCAGGAATATCACGAGGACTTCGGTACCGAGGTGATGCCAAAATTTTGAAAACGTGACGGTACTTGTTTTTCTACAGTACTGCATGTACTGTCAGGACTCAAGATTAACGGCGTCTCGGCGACCCAGAGACGATAGAAAATGTGTTTGGAGAGCAGTAAATTCATTGTTGACGCATCCAGGGGACGCACCCTATTTTTCCCTGATAATGCTACATTGTGAACCACAAATCCGTGTTGAAATGCAGAACGAGCACTACGAGAGCTATTTAACGTTTGCTGTAAGCTCCTGTGCAGGACTATGCTGCTTACCGGCTGATAACAGCTGATGTTAACTAGCTCTCGTCCTGCGGATTTCAACGCTGGAGGTGCCATTGAGTTACATTATGATGCGTTCAGGCAAAGGTAAATTTGAGCATTATCATGATGTGCTCAAATGTAATCTTAAGCGAGAAACTTGAATAACACCAGTTGTTTGAAGGAGATGTTTTCACAGCAATGTAAAATAGATGCAAACGGTAATAAATGAGTGGATGTTGAAGTACATGGGATTTATTGTTTGACTTTTGTTTTCTACTGTGGCATCAAATTGGTCCAGAGAATCGTGGAATTTATCTGGTATTGTATCGACTAAATCTTTGGTATCGTGACATCCCTAGTTGGTCGGACAAAACAAGATATTTAAGAATGCCATGTTGGGTTGTGGTAAACTGTAACCGGCGTTTGTCACAATTTTCAGGCATTTTATGGACAAAATGATTAATGGAGAAAACAATCAGCAGACTAATTGATAATGGAAATAATCTAGACGACTTCAACTTTTGTCTAGTGAAGCTGACTCTGCAGATTAATGTTCAGTATAATCTGATTTTCTCTGAAATATAAAACCAGCCTCCTCCTTTTGTCTGCGCTATATTGTGGTGAGGTAATTACGAATGCAACATCACACAAATTGCTAAGATATATTGACTGAAATATAGACACACACAGCATATACAAGTATAAAAAGCCCAAGAAAAGCCTGTCAATTTCTGGTTTGTTATTTCTAAAAATGCAAATGATTTCTCTGTTGCTCTTAAAGGATTTACTGCTGTGTCTTGAACATGAGATAGAGGTGGAAGCCCTTATGTGAAGGACATAAAAACCCTAATCTGGCCACCAGAAAGGGATGTTTCTCAGGTGCTGTGTCTCTCTCCAAACAGCACAACATCTGAAGCATGCAGCAGCTGTTAGTGTGGCATCATGCTTACCATCCCATTACCTAAATGTCACAGGCTCAAACCTCACAGTAGCCGTTCTGCTCGGTGGAAATGTTTCCCCCACAAAATCCTAGACCTCTACCTACTTACTTCCCTGTAATTCTCTCTGGATTTAAGGCTCAGAAAAATGCCAGGTTACGTAAAATGTGGTCACAAACTTGTGTTGTGGTATCGCTTTAAAAATATGCGTGGACAATGATGATACTGTACCTCCGCCCTGTAGTATGTTCAAATCTGACAGACCCTTCACACCAACAATAAACCTGTGCATGTGTGTTTCCAGATAAAGAGCTCTTGGCTTTGGGGCTTGTCTTTTTTCAATCCAAACAGACAAAGGCATTTAGGTGCAGCTTGTTTTCACGTCCTGTGAACAAAGTGTGGTCTGCAAGTCAGTCAAGTGCTTTGCTGGCAATAGCCCTTCTCTCTTTATAACGGATACTGCACAGTCATGCACACGTATACAGTACAAGACACTATGAATGAAACGACAAGGCACGCCCAAACACATGGTAAACACAGGTGTTGTGACAGTTGTGAATTAAGCACACTACATAAGACCTCAGGTACTCAGAAAACTGGTATTAAATGACCTCAGGTACTCATAAAACTGGTCCTAAATGACCTCAGGTACTCAGAAAACTGGTATTAAATGACCTCAGGTACTCATAAAACTGGTCCTAAATGACCTCAGGTACTCAGAAAACTGGTATTAAATGACCTCAGGTACTCAGAAAACTGGTCCTAAATGGCCTCAGGTAGGCTTACAGTTTAGATTTACTGTTGTGTGACTTAACTTGCTGTTTAAAGAGACAATAAGAGTAACTTTAGCTTGGTATAGCAACACAGGCGCACCTCTCCGGGCAAAGACGTGACATGAAATTTGATCAGAACCACCCAAATCTTTTGTCTTTACCCTCATTTAGCTGCTTCTCTTGACACGACAAGAAACACACGTTTTTTTTTCAGCAATGTGCTGCTTTAGATTGAATAAATCATTGTTCTTGAAATTACTTTTTGTTGTAAGACTGTGGCACCTCCAGAAGGAGTTAACGGTTACAGTAAGTCCCGTTTCTTTCCTCTCGCAACCGCTCAAGAATAATCAGCAACCTTGAAATTCTTTCCACAATGGAGATAAGATATAATTTGAAACTTCATGAAAATGAAACCTAAACTGGTCATTTCTAGGAAATAATAACCAAAAGTGTAACTGTACTTTGGAAACTACATTAAACATCCTGGAATTGGAATCCAGAAAAGAAAAATATATTTATTACCGTGCTAATAAAAACACTGCTCACCCACACTGAAGGAAACAAGGAATGTCCTTCATGAATCTAAGAGCTACATCCCTGAAAAAAAAAATGTAATTACGTAAGGAGATTTTAGGGGAAAGCTACAGCCGTTTTCTTAGCAGTAGTAACTCCATTACATAATAAAACACCTGTCTTCTGTTGATGATGTACCTCATATGAAAATGGCCAAAACCTCACACACTCTCAGAGCCTGGCTGAGAATCAAAAAGAGTGCATTACAGGTTCATTAATATATAGCTGTACAGCACTATGTTAAGAGATATACTTTAGAAATAAAGCATTGAACTGTAACCCAGTATGGGCTTTCAACGCAATAAAAAACTATTAATATTTGTGACTGTATATAAACATTCTTTTTTTATCAAAAATACATCTTATTACCTCAATAATTATTTAACCCTGAAATGGAACGAATACAACCCTCAGTAGTACTAATGTGCTGCAACAGAAAAAGGTGTCAGATCCTTTGAAAATAAGAAGCAATCTGTAATAATAAAAGCGTGTTGGCTCATAAATGCCAATGTTGTAATGGAGCTTTACGGTTATAAATCGACTGTCATCACTCCAGCTGTGGTGCACACTTACAGTATCGGTATTTGCCACACCTATTCACTTGAGACCTAAACCAGTCATTTCCAAGAAATAATAACCAAAAGTGTAACTGCCCCTTGGAAACTACATTAAATAGGGCTGCACCTGTCAGGCTTAACTTAAATATTGCTTTACTAACAAATGAATACATAGATAAACATTTACTGAATTGTTATTTATTATTAAAATAATAAATTGTACACCAGCAATTTGGTAAAAAAAAAATCTGCAAAATTAACTAACAGGAATTACAATTGAAATGTAAACCTTTTAATTTATGAACCAACACGCTTAATTATTACAGATTGCTGCTTATTTTCAAAAGGACCTGACCGGTGCATCCCTATTTGCCACACCTATTCCCCTTGCTTCACCATACACACATCATATTTCTTTTATTTTGTTACATCACACTACATTTAAAAGTGCATTGCTCATTTATGCAGTGTGATCTCAGTCTGAACCTTTCAGTTTTAATCTTTGTTGCCTGTATTTTTGTCTTTCAAGCTCAACCTCTAACTGTTGTCCCTTAAGCTTTCCGTAATTTTTGCCCTTCTGTCCTATCAACACCATCCACTGAATCCTGTCACATGACTGCTGTACATGACAACTGGCCTGGCAACCGTCCCGGCAACCACTTGCTACGTATGATAGCTAATAACATTCCGGCAAGTGCATTATGTTCTCGGCTTGCATTGTTAGTTAGTAGTCGGTCTTTTTGGTGCTTTTAACGCTACACACTGTTATATTTGCCATCAATGCTTTCAAAACCTGCATTTAAATATTGTTTAAAAGGACTCAGATAGTATCCTCAGATAAATGGTAGATGGACTTGCATTTATATAACACTACATGTCAGCATTCACCCATTCACACGCACACATTCACACACTGATGTCAGAGGTTGTTAAGGTGCCAACTTTGCCCATCAGGATCTTATCTAAATACTTATTCTCATTCACACACCGATGGCTATGCCTTTTGGGGACAATTTGGGGTTTAGTGTCTTGCTCAAGGACACATCGACATGTGACCCGGAGCAGCCGGGGATCGAACCACTGACCTTCCGATTGGTGGACAACCTGTCTCTCTGTCTGTCTGTCTGTCTGTCTCTCTCTCTCTCTCTCTCTCTCAGCTTGTCTGTCTCTCCTTCTCCCTGTCTGTCTGTCTCTCTTTATCATGTGTATATCTGTCTGTCTATCTGCCTCACTGTTTTGGCACCAGTTACAGGGTGAGCCTCCCTGTGCTCAGAGGTTAGAGCAGGTGTGTGTAAGCGTTATGGCGCTTTAACACACTACACACTATTTTTTATATTTGCCATCAGTGCTTTAAAAGCCTGCAGTTAAATATTATTTAAAAGGCGACCACAGCCAGACCTGGGTCAAATAATATTTCATTTTAGAAGTTCAGATCTCATTGAATGCCAAATAATTTATTCTTTATCTCTGCGTGACATACAAGGGTGTTTTTTTTTTTGGAGCAAACTCATCCAAACCAGAAGTAAATAATTCCTAGAGATGTGGTATTTTAGTTATTAAGGAGTAAATGTTTAATGATGATTGAAGAGATTGGCCTGGTTTCTCTACATCATCAAGAACTTGTTCATTAGTAAGTTTTTAATATTACTACAGATTAATACTCAACACGCAGCCAAATACAAACTCTGACTGTGGCTGCTGTCATTTCTATTTCACTATTTCACTGTGCAGACAGATAACAACCTGTGGTTAAGTCTAAAAAGTATTCAAGTCTGACAAAATATCTTAACTCAGGGTACACTCATGGAAAGAAGCCGTGTCCCAATTCCATCAAAGTTACTAATTGTACACAGTATGTACTATTCACTAACCATTAAGGAGAGACACTACAGGTGAATAGGGTAAAACTAATAGATGTCACCGTGAAACTTCCCCTGTTGATTACTTCAATTAAGACAACCTTTTTTTTTTTTTTACACATTTTCTGAAATGTTATGTTTGAATATGCAAATGAGGCATTATAATTTTAAATATGTGCCAATTGGCTTACATTTCCAGAGCAAAAATCTGAACATGAATGGTTGAAGCCAGGTTCAAAATTCTTGTTTCATTTTGTTGAGGTATTAGAGTCAAATGTTTTTTGGATATCTCTTTTTATCACTCTATAAACCAGATAATACTGTCAACAGCCATAAAAATAAATCCATTTTCACCATGTTTTGAAATAAAATGAATGAATAAAATGTTTTATAAATCAGGTTATGAATGATATATAAACAAACCACTCTGTAAAACCCTTCAGAATATAGATAAGAATGAAACTGGAAAGTTTGGTGGCTGTAAGAGCTACTGAAGTGAAGATTTCTGGCTCAGAGTCTGAAATGTTATGTTTAAATATGCAAATGAGGCATTATAATTTTAAATATGTGCCAAGTGTGGATGAAGACAGGTTCAAAATTATTGTTTCATTTTGTTGAGGTATTAGAGTCAAATGATTTTTACTTTTTGAGCTTGTCAATTTCACTATGCACAAGACTTTGGACTCAGATAGTCTCCTCACTGATAACCCAGCTGTGTTACACAAGACGAATCCCCCTGACGCTTTTTAACTTTCGGTTTTGTTTTCACGAAAATGAGGAATTGCCATTACTAGCTAGCTCCATGCTGTCTCACTAACACACACTATACCTCTTCAATGAGACTGTGTCCATGTGCAGCTCATAATGCTATCACACTCACACACACACACACACACACACACACACACACACACACACACACACACACACACACACACACACACACACAACACTTAGCTAGCTAGCTAGCTAGTGGCTAATATTAGCTTGTTTTATATCAATTCCCTTCTGCCTCCTTTCACTGTGAGCTAGCATGCGAGCTAACACAGCTAGCTTGATACCACTATGGCTAGTTAAAGCCGGTGGTGTTGCTAAGCAGCGAGTAGAAGTTAGCTAGCTTAAAGGAGGATGCTTTCTTCTTGTATTTCTCCTCCTCCTTCATCCTCCTCATCCTCCAGTCGGCCTGGTGTAAACCCGGCCAGTGTGATGGCCTTGGGACTGATGATGAAACCACCTTGACTTTATCAGTTTTCCTCCCCACCACCACCAGCCAGTCATGAAACCACCATGATGAGTACTACGGTACCTTGTATGAGTCGGTCGCTAGCAGGATGTTGAAGTCGGCGTCTCTGTGCTCCATCTTTTACCCCCAAGAGTCAGTCGCAGCTGTCAGTCAGTGTGTGTGTTGCGTGCCGTGCTGCCGGGGACTCTCCAGCCTGGTTGGTAGTGGAGCTGGGTGGAGGTATAGAGGGGGAGGAAGGACGAGCTGAGAGAGAGAGAAAGAGAGAGAGGACCAGGGCGGGGGGAGGAAGGAAGGGGAGGAAGAAAACGAGTCGGTCCAAATAGCCGGCTCTTTTAAAAGGGACTGTTTGTAAGAATCAGAAATGATTGTTAACAGTGACACCTGTGGCCGTTAAGTCAACGAAAGTCAGCATCGGGCTTGCGCCTGTGCTCTCTCTAAATAGACATGAACGAGCATCGCTCAAAACAGTGAGGCGACACACGTCAGCTAAAAACCACAATATCACTCTATATTCCACCTGCTTGGCAGTAATGTTAGCTGACCAGACGGAGGTCTCTCCATGAATCACTGCTGATCCTAGTGTTGCTTCAGCTGCAGTGAGTAACGTTATCGTCTCTGACTGCACCCGCAGGGGAGACACCGGCACCCGGTCAGAGGCGATGACGTTTCTCGCTGTGGAGCCCCATCACTTCACAAGACATGGGAAACCTCTGTTGGTCTGGAGGAGCTGCAGCATTTATTTCTGCACAAACGTCCACTGTATATTCACTAGATATTCTCAGAGATACAAAGTCTTCTGCAGTGTGTAGTGTGCGTGCATGAATGTGAGGTGGAGCGAGAACGCACGCATTGTGTGAGGGAAGACAAGCAGGCAGAGGAGTGGTCTGAATAGCGTAGCCACACATGAGCGCGCATATGCGAGCGCACATGGGAAACCGACCCAGTAGATTTATACCTGTAAAAAATTACAAACAGTCCCTTTAATTAATTCAAGGCAGAATGATAGGATGATCTTCTCCGCGCCACGGGCACTCCAAGCACTGACTGTTGGTACGTGTCCACAGGGGCGTTTTTTATCGCAAGGGGACGCGACGCTGTGTTTCTGAAAACATTTGAGGTGGGAAATAAGCGATGCAGTTACTGAATCTGTCTTTATTTTGGATTGACATTTATTTTAAAAGATTCTCGGAAGTTTCGAGAGGCGGCGAGAGGCGGCGAGAGGCGGCGAGTTGCGTCAGACGCCCATGATCTACATAAAGTAGATTAGCCCTCAACTTTATGCAAATGAGGAGCGGGCGTTGTGATGCTCAGTTTCTCGAATCGCGACGCCACACTACCAGAATGCATTGCGCGGCTGCTTACATAGACAATGAATGAGGAGTGTGGAAAGCACGGAGCCTGTGAACACGTACCATTACTGTGACTGACGTTGTGTTATTGACATCCGTGCGACCAATCAGGTGATGACAGACAAGGATCATACCATCAAGCAGGTAGGGGCGGGGTTGCGCGCTGACGGTCTACAGGTACAGAGTAGGAGGGAGAGGAGGAGACAAAGAGAGAAGAGTGCGATGCGCGAATAGCAGACAAGATGAGTGACAGTCGGAAACGAAGCAGCATGTAAAATTACGGTATTCTGGAAATTATAAGGTTTAGTATAATTATATTGAATAATATAAGTGATATATCTGCACACATACTAATCATAGGTCAAAACAGCGCTAAATTTGGCTGAACTGTAAAAGGCAGAAGTGGTCAAATGAAGAGCCGTTTGGGAGCCGAAAGAGCCAGTTCCTCTTGGTGAGCTGAGCCAAATGATCTGGCTTACTAAAAAGAGACGAAATTCCCATCACTCGGGGGAAGGAAGGGGCGGGCGGACTGTGACGTCATCGACACCAAACAGTCCGGCATCCTTCGGCTGTACTTCGGTGCTACTCGGCAAAACCAGCCAATCCGGTTTAACCAAAGATCCTCTATACTGAAAATGGTCACTCAACAATGAAAACGAGATCTTTTCCATTTCTTCCCATCATAAAGTGAACTGTACTAAAATATTAACTTTTGATTATATAACTAGGCTCAGCTTGATGCCTTCTTTTAAATACATTAATTTGTATTTTCATTGAGAAATTATATTATTTTAGAAATTGTCTTTAACCTCAATGAACACAGCATTTTATATATGAGATTTTGTATTTACAACTATATACTTATAAAATAAATGCAGTTGTAGATGTTTTAAGATCAGATATTCCTTTATTAGTTCCGCAGTAGGGAAATTTGCAGTGTACAGCAAAAAAAAAGATGCATCAGCTAACACAGTAAAAAAAGAGCTAAACAAAGTGTAACAAAATATGAACCATTTAAATAGAAGGAAGTATAAAAATAGGATCAGTATATACAGTAGACAATAAACAGACTATTACAAGTGGAAAAATGATATTGCACAGTGAGAATTAAATGAAATTCCACCTGAAAATATTGCACATTATGAATTACACCTGAGTAGTAATGATATTGCAAAGTCAGTATAAAGTATAGTGCAGTTATTGTCAGTTTTTGGTGTGTATGTATAAGTGGTCTGGAAGTTTGGAAGTTATTGGTAGGGATGCACCGATACCGAATCGGATATCGGGCCAATACTGACTCAAATACATGGATCAGATATCGGTGACAATGGTTCCGATCTATTAAATTAAATTCTATGTTTATATACTATATACATTATATACTGGAATTTCAATTCCAGTTCAGTTTCTACCAATTTATTGCTGCATTAAAAAGGTTTGCACTTGAATTGTAATTCCTGTTAATTTTAAGATTTCTTTGCCAAGTTGTTGGTGTATGATTTATTATTTTAATAATAAATAACAATTCACTAAATTTATATTTATTATATACATATATATGTACATACATATATATGTATATATATATATACATATATACATATATATGTGTATATATACATATATACATATATACATATATCATCTGTAGTTATCAAATATCTATGCAAATGTAATTAACACAATAATGACATCATATAAGAAAACAGTGACATTACATTCATTTGAAACATTTATTTATTATGACAACTTTAAAATTGTGTGCCCACCAGATGGGATTTTGTGGGAAACTGACAGGTAGCTAATAATCAGAGTTAATTCTTTTGAGGGCGGGCCTTGCCATGGTGGCACCTTTTGCATATGACATTTCCAGTAACACATGCAACAATGTTCAGTCTATTTATAGCACTGTGAGAAAGGAAAGTAAGAGTGGGAGCTCTTCACTTCTACTTCCTCTCAGAAGTGACATGAGACATTTGCAGTTTACAAACTCAGCAGAAGGGGGCAGTGTTGGGTATCAAATGCTATATGTATGTATCAATGGATGTATGTATGGATGGATGGATAGATGGATAGATGGATAGAAACTTTATTGATCCCGAGGGAAATTCAAGTTTCCAGCATCACAGTTCCATAGTGCAAAACATGTTAGTAAAAAGGC
Source organism: Sebastiscus albofasciatus (assembly GCA_916701655.1). Lineage (NCBI taxonomy): Eukaryota > Metazoa > Chordata > Actinopteri > Perciformes > Sebastidae > Sebastiscus > Sebastiscus albofasciatus. The sequence continues at coordinate 97,363 of CAKAOI010049991.1, forward strand.
AATAAAGAAAGTTAGTAGTGCAAAGTACAAAAGAATATACCAGATATAAAATTACATGGAGATGAAAAAACTGTTAAATGTGAATATAGTGCAGGTTAACAGCATTGATATAGGACTATTAAAAAAGTGAATATAGTGCAGAAGAGACTGTAAAAATGAATATAGTGCAAGGTAACTCCAGTAGCTTATAAACTACTGGAGTTACCTTGCACTATATTCATTAGTCTATGAAAGTGCACTGTGTGCATTATTATCTGTCTTGCAGACCGTCCTCCTAACAGCAGATATTACAATCAAAGATAACATAATGCATGTCAAAGTTTTTAATCTAAAATCATAAAATCATACCACACAGTTTGCAAGCTTCTATGGTAAAGTTGTCAGGCTTGCAGTGAAATACATTAAGCAACAGTTGAAGAGTGTGGCTGAGCCTGGAGGTCGCACTCATTCAGCGGGTCGGTGAGACATTCCAACTCGCTAGAGCGACTCCTTCCTCGGCCTATGGGAGCGACTCTCCTCGCTGTCTTGCTCCCGGAGAAGGGAGGAGCTATAACTACTAGGACAACGTGACATTTCCGCATGGCAATAAAAATACTTTTCCGAAGACAACAAGGAAGAAGTACCTCATGTAAATATGTGCTGATCAACTTTCAGTTTTACAAAGTGCCCAAAGTTATAACATGTAGTTTCAGTCACATGATGCCAAAAGCCTGAGCAACCAGCAGCCGCCTGGTGCCGCCTCTTTTTCTTCTTCCTCAAGGAAACTAACTCACTCCGGAGTATTTTGAAAACCAGGGATTATTGAGCAGACAGAGGTGTTAACATGCTGAGATTGAAGCCAAAGTTTGACCTGCACAGAGAAGTGGTGTCTGACCTGCTCAGGAAGGAGGCGTCGGTCTGCAGGGTGACAGGTGAGGCGTTCAGGGGTCCACGCTCAGCTGCTGGTTTTTACAGAGTCCAACTGTATCTTACTTTTACCGTACATAGTTTAATAGCTCTGTTAACAGTGCTAGCTAAAAGTGACAGATTTAAGTTCAACCCGTCACTGTTATTACAGACTCTAATATGAATTTAACTCTATTATACATGTGTGTAATTATTACGATATTGCATAATAGGTCTAACCCATACAAAGTCAATTTCTGTGAGAAAATGTAGCTACTGTTCTATAGTCTAAAAAAGAAAAAGAAAAATCAATATCCCTAAGTAGTTAAAGGTTAATATGTACCAGCAGATGGCGCTGTTTACTCTTCACATTTCTTCCTTAAATACCTTGTAAAGGAAAGGTAAATATTAAGTACTGTAAGTAAATATTTCCTTTGAAGTAGCCTTTATGCCTTTAAGGTTCCAATGATGGAGCAAAATTTCAAAATAAAAGCTAAGCTACAGAAAAAGAAAGCTATAGAAAATACAATTTTTTGAATGAATATGCTAAAATATCTGCAGCTGCATGATTTCAGCACCTAACATGGCTATATTTTAATAAGAGAAAATATAATGTGAACTAAATTAAATACAGTTTATTTAATTTCCAGTATATATAATCTCAGTACCAGGTAACATAAGAGTGAAAAATACTTTGGTTATTTTTGCAGGATCCAAATATATTACAGCAAGACCCTCAAATATCATGTTGTTACCAAGCAATCAAAAGTTTACTGTAACATTATAAGAAATAAAAACTTAGTATGAATGACATGTTTACTGTAAACTTCCATACTGAGTACACAGACACTTGATAAAAATGTGTTGAAAGTGATGACAGGTAATGCATCAACATTATGTCTCATTAAGAGACACATTTGCATTTATAGATTCCTGCCAAATAAATCACCTACACATCTGGGCACTTTATGCGTGTAATAACAAGTTATTATACGGTGGAAACACACTATATTATCATTTAGCATAACACTTAGTATGTTCAGCATGAGCAGTGGCAGGGATACAAAAAACGTGTTTGTCAATGGCACACTGTTGTTCACACATGATAAAATCTGTGGGTTCATAATAGTGATGCTGTGTCTGCAGAATACTCTGGAGCAGTGGACACTCGCATCCTAAACATAGAGAGAGATGGGGGCATCCTTTACTCCTGGGAGGTAAGTCCATAATGATGGAACTGCACATCAACTATTTTCAACAATGAATGTATTCATTAAGTGAGGGTAATTGTACTAATCCTTATTAGTCCAGTGCTCTTTCCAGTTTAGTTGTGCTACAACCTGCATTGGTGTCATTTCTTTTTACTGTCATTGACATGCCGTGATGATTGTCTTGTCTAGCTTCAGTTTTTGGAATATTTTTGGCATCATTGGGCAAAAATCCCATAATAACCTTTCAGCATGTTGTAATTCAAGTGTTCTGAGAGAAAACTAGACTTCTGCACCTCCTCATGGCTCTGTTTTCAGGATTTAAAAAATCTTGCCCGTGACAGGAGACTTTGGCCAATCACAGGTCATTTCAGAGAGAGAGAGCGTTCCTATTGGCTGTGCTCTGGGTGGTGGGCGGTGCTTGGTATTTCCTTAACTGATCTAAATTCCAGAAACAGAATATCGATTCATATTTGATCAGCGCTGCCTAGTTTGACCGTTTGATCGGAGTTTGCGTGTGATTAACAGCTGCTCAGAGACAGCAGGCTCCAACTCGGCTCTGATTGGTTGTTTTTCTCCGGTCCATTAGGAGCACTGGAGGACACAGATAAACATGATTTTTTTTTCAGGTTACCTGTCTCATGTACTACTGTCAGGATATAGTGACCGTTTTATAAAAATAACTTTTTATAATCATATTTGCTCCATTTCTACCCACTGCTGCTTTAAGCCATGGATTTTTATACAATCTATTTAATATCTGCTATCCCAGTCCTTCATTGAAGTCACACTGAGTGAAATATTCAAATCCCAGATGCCATTTTCTCCACCATTCATCATCAAATGGACACCACCAATTGAAAAAAAATTAAAATCTTTTATGCAGAATTCTGCTTGACATGTTTTGGGAAACCTTGGGATCCTCGCTCGAATTTAAAACAAAGTTCTGTGTGCTGAACCGTGGCTTCACTGCTCAACATAAATTTTTAATGATAGACCCGCTGGAAAGTCTGCGGGTTTAGTAGGTTAAAGACAGTGTGCAGCCGGCAAAGAGATAATAATCTCTTTTTTGTGCAAGGTTTCACAGCTTTATGCCTGGCTGGCTGTGTCTCGGTTTCGGAGTAGACTTCTTCCTTTTATTCTAAATCTTCTGAACCCCAGAAAGTTGTGAATCGCTGGTTTGAAGTGAAGCAGGTCTATAGTCAGTATAATCAGCAAGGTCAGCCGAGGTAATGAAGAGGTCAAGCATGACGTTCCACACATATATCAATGTGGTGGAAAACATCTGTGGGAAAATCGGTCGGGACAGATCTAGGATTATCCATCTCTGTAGTTTGACTGATTTAACTAGATTATTCTATTCTGATAGGGAGCAACAGGGACCACCAGGATTGGGAAATATGAGTCCAACACCAAACAGAACAAGGTACTGTATGTGTGTGTCCCACGTCTCCTTGACTTCAGTGCTGTAGATTTTGCTTTTAGTGCACGTTTGTGTTCGTGCACGCCTGTTCCCATGTGGCTGTGTATTCTCTCCAACAGCTCCTGTACACATTCGACAAGCAGGTGTGTGTCAGCAGCTGTTCCCTTAACAAGGAGGAGACTCTTTTAGGTGAGCTTCTGTAATGCACAGATAATGAATTACCAGCAAAAAAACACCAAACTGTGTTCTTGACTCCAAATTAGGTAATTAAATCAATTTGTGCTCGCAACTGACATTTTTTATTTCTTTTGGTTTCTCTGGGCTTCCCTTGCCAAAAAGAAGTTTATTCAAGTGTGCTATTAGTGTACTTCTTTTAAACTTAAAATATGAGAGTATATTTTCAGTTTACTTTTTATGTACTTATCAGAGATATACTTAACAAAAGTACACATAAGTATTCTTAGCTCATACTGACAAGTATACAGAAAAGTCTAAGTATACTTGGCTTATACTGATAAGTATACAAAAAAGTCTAAGTATTCTTGGCTTATAAGCCTATTTGTACTTAATCTTTTGATCAAGATATACTAAAGAAAAGTATAATTAAGTATCCTTGCCTTATAGGCCTACGGAAAGGTATACATGGCTTGTAGATGTGCTTACTTTTTGATATAGTAGCCTATTAAAGTGTGTGAGCACAAATGTGAAGACATTTTCAAAATTGGTCAAATTGTTTGGCTGAAAAGTGAATTTCAATTTCTTATCATACTATATCTAGTATATCTAGTCTAGTAGTTTTGCATTAGACTCCATAATATTTTAGGAAAAACAGTAGTCCCTTGTGCCCAAATACTAGATATAGTACGATAAAAAAATGGCTGTATCTCAGAAACTACAAGGAACACAATCAAGTATTTAGTATCTATGAATTGCTAACAAGTTTAATATTAAATATATGCGCACATATACAATGTGGAAAAAAATATTTTATATGAGAAACATTTCATAAACACATTGTTAGCGTATTTCCTCATTTAAAAAAAAAAAAAAAAAAATCCTGACCTGAAAATTGATAAAAGTGTGATTTTTCATGTGATCTAAACATTTCATAGTTGTACTGTTAGATATTTGCTCAAAGTATGTTGGTACCAAATTTCAAGACTTTTGACCCATCAGTTGTGTCATTTTTTCTTATCATACTAAATATAATCTTTCAGCACAAATGGGTTAAGTGAGCGACCAAATTCACGTCTAAATATCAGTGTCTTACTATTATGCAACGTGGGGACCCAAGAGAACAAGGCGAGGAACACAGTCTGGGTGCATATTATTGGCTGTAATACTGCCAAATCATATTTAAGAAAGTGCTGATTTAGCATAGTCTCTGTGGAAAATATATGTAAATTAAATCACATGACGCCTTCCCTGTGCTTCTCCCCTCTCAGCTGTCAGCTTGGCACAAAACACCAGAGGAGAGGAGCGCCTCAAACCAAGTAACACCCACCATCATCAACCATTCATTTTGCATTTGTAATATTTCTTGTTACATTCTTTCAGTTTGTCTCTTTTCACATCTCTCATGTAGTATCCAAGTGTCTAACTCTCCTGATTGAGATCCATCCCATCAACAACACTAAAGTCCTCAAGGCAGTCGACTGCAGGGTCAAAGTGCAGGTAGAGTGTGTGTGTGTGTGTGTGTGTGTGTGTGTGTGTGTGTGTGTGTGTCGTGCAGGTTTTACTGCAGCCACAAGCTGATGTTGCAGTTATGGTGTTAACAACGTGTGAGTGCTATAGACTTTTTTTTTTATGTTGCAAGCTTGCTGAAAGTGCTGTAGTCTTTCTCAGTTATGTCTTTTTTTTTTATCAACAGAGGAATTTTATTTATCTACACTAAGCAACCGTGGCTGCAATCTTTACTGTTGGCTGCTCGTCTAATCGCCAAACCACAAATTTACATATATGCCAAGAATGTTTAATTAAGGCCTGCTTTAAAATATGAAAATCAGCAAATAGATTTCTCTCCATCTGGTAACTGCTAACTGTAAACCGCCAGATGCTGACTCATAATTTCTGTGGCTGTACCCCTAGTTCCTCCATACAGAAACTGACAGGAGATCAGTGCCGGAGAGCCACCTGCTGCTGCTGACTGAGGACGGATGTGAGTCTGAGATGTGCCCATATGCTTGTGGGCTACATTTCTTTAATCTATAACAACACAGATCATCACATTTAGAGAGGCATGATCTGGATTTTTGCATTCGGAGAGCAAAAAAAAACAGCATTCTCCAGAGAAACTTTACATTACATATAGTTGTATTTATGCATATCATTCTGTGCGTTTCAGACGTGGATCTCTACCATGTTCTGGTGACAAGACAGGAGGGTTATAGAGTGGTACGTTGGACTCTACATTCACTCACTTAATCCAGCTTTTTTCTTCTTGAAGGAAATGTCTGTGGATAACAGCCTCAGTTTAACTATAAATTGCGTAGTGGATTTTTCTGGCTGGTGGTTTTCTGTGTAGTATTTTACAGGCATAAATTCTCCACATATCTTGTAATTGATAAGCAAAAAGGTCGGAATGTATTTACATAACCCGGCGCAAAGAATATATAGTTTCGACCTCATTCTCAAGCCATAAACTACTCGCTGTCTTGGGAATCTCCTAAGGGAGCTTTGCATTAAGAATTCAAGTGTGTCCACAAAAGCTGAATATCAATGTGTGTTTTTGTGTGAACAAGGTGATGGCGAATCCTGAGCGTTTGACCAAAACGGTAGAGAGAATAGTGGAGGATTTCAGCTGGGTCCAGTGGGACGGACACACGCAGAGAGTCTACTACGTGACACACACACAGGCATGTACAACTCTACTTGTAAGGCATTGAATCCATCCATAAAAAGGCATTTATAGATAACACAAAACTACTTTACCTTACACTGAATAACACTAAATTTGTGTCTTTCACAGGACAAGTTCCTGATGCGATGTGTTCAGTTTTACTCCAACCATAACTGTGAAACTATGGTAAGTCATCTCTACAGTATGTCTTATAATAAATTACCAGCATATGTTTTAACCATATATTATTATTTCTGATTTACAATGTTCTTGTTTTATTTTACTGTCCCACAGTTGGAGCTCCCGTTAGAGTTGCCTGCTAATCTTTTCCGCACAGTCAAGTAAGGCAGCAACCACTAGTACACTATAAATATAGAAATAGCTTGTCTCAGCAGCTACTTCATTCTATATTCTGCATCGCTGTGAATGGTATTGACATGTATCTGCAATTAAAGACACTAAAATGAATTCCTGTACACTTCCCGTGCTGTGCAAGTTATTAGTTTGCTATTCACCTTCATAATTTCTAAGGTTTAAAAAACCCTACTTTGTGTGTGTGTGTGTCCAACAGGTTTGTAGATCTGGGCTTTGACCATTATCACACGGAGAGACCAGAGCAGGAGCCCGTCAGGATGAAAGTCTTCACAAACAGAATAGGTAACACATCCACATACAGCACATACATCGTTGCATGAATAATATGGGTGTAAGAAGATATCGAATATTGCAATATTATGTATTGTGGTACTGTATTGATTCTCAAAAACACTGCGTCAATTTTTAATTATAGTTTACATTCAAAGTTTCACTCAGTCAATACTTAATTTCATTTGCAAAGACATGCATCCTCTCTGTGTACGTGTACACCATATTCATAAAATCCCTACTTTGAGAGGAGAGTTCTTTATAGTATGACAGTTTTCTTAAAATTAGATCACAAAAAGATCGCAATGTATCGCCTTGCTTACATTATTGCAATATATTGAATCGTAACCCCTTTATCATGATATGTATCGTATCGCCAGATTCTTGCCATTACACAGCCCTAATGAATAATGTGCTCTGACATGTATATTTCGTCACACTCAACAGATGTAAATACACTGACGTTCCAGTTACCTGACTAACTCTATATACTTTTGTATGTTTTGTATTTGTCTTTGTGAAAACAAGAAAGTAAGTCCTTGTCACAACTCAGAAGCTAATCTGCAGCACATAATGATGCAACTGAAAGTCATTTTTTTCCTGCAAAAATGTAATTTATTGTTTTTGGAATTTTCAAAATTAAAATTGGTGAAATTATTGCATGATAATGATAAAACCTCTAATAATCAAGGGAGTCAGTTTTAGAATCGCTATTTGATTCATTCATTAAATTGTTGATTGAAACTTTGATTTCTGTATCAATCATTCACCCCTGTTCTTGTCATCTTACTGATTGATATACTGTACCCAAAACAGGTGTTAATGTTAGATATTAATATGTGAATACATTTTCCAGCAAAACGTATCACAACTGATTTAATACCTCATTGATTATCATGAATGTGGTTATTGATGTAGGTGATCTGTTATTGATGTTACCTACTGTGTGATCCATAACTGCTCTGGTTTGCTTTTAGGAAGCATGTGTGTGTGCTACAGCCAACCTCTTAAAGACAAACAGGAACTGATCTACACTGTGGTTTTAGTCAACAAAGGTGTGTATGCTATCTAATGCTGTACCTCAGTTTCCTGTGTTACTGTTTTTATCTCGAGCACATGCTGACAAAATTTGGACTTTCTCACTTCCTGCAGACTGCAGAAAGACGTTCAGAGTGTCTCTGGGCAGCGACCAGAAAGACACGCAGCTCCATCCGCTCTTCATCCCGATAGGTCAGTGCACACACGGAAATGTTACACACACACACACACCTCAGAATCCTTATAGATTCAACTCAAGTGTGTGACTTTGTAAGGTCGACTGCCAAACATGCATTCCTCCTTACCTTCCTTTTTGCATTCGAAACAGCAAACGCAGACGCACAAATGAGTGCATGTGTTCTCACGCAGCCTTATAAATGTGTGTTGTGCTTACAGCATACCAATATAACACTGTAGTGTTATTTCTGTATGTAGGTTACCACATGCTGGTGTATCTGCAGGACCGTTTCCTCCACTGTATCAACACCAGGCAGCAGGAGATGCTCTGTCACTCCCTCTTCCTCTCAGGTAAGTACATGTCAAGTTTGTTTCCATCCTGACTCAGCTATGCTTTTTCCTGAACCTGCACAAACTAGAGCTTCCATTTGGTATTTGTTCATGTATTATTTTCCGTCCGTCTTTAACAACCTCAAGGTGTTGACGTGGACTTGGGCCTGCAGTGTCAGTCGGCTAACGTCACAGTGTTGCACGCAGAGGAAGAGTCCAGTGGGAGTCTGTTGGACCTGACCACCGGGAGGATCCACACGGCTGAGCTCAGCCCTGCCTTCCTGCTGCACATACTGCGACGATCAGACACTCCTTCCAGGTGATTCATAACTTTTTTGTGTTGAAATGAAGGATTTATGTATATTGGGGTTATTATTTATATACATAGAGGAGAGCAGAGGGGAATATAGGTAGGCAGGAAGCAGACAGGTGGAAAGTTATTTCTGTGCGCGTGCACCTGCAGAGTCTCTCAGCTTTAAGCTTGAATCGTAGCCAGCAGTTTGGATTCAACCATCCTGCTCGATAAAAACGCATCAGTGGCCTCTTTGCTTTTTTTTTTATTAAATAATATTATGTTCTATTTATTCATTCATCTATTCATTCCACTTTAAAACAGCATATACATCACTGACTGTTGGCTGTCTGCCTGTGCTCCTGCCTTTTATATGCTTATGTTGTATAAAAGTACATTTGCTGCTACCTCTGTCCCAAGGTGTCCCAGCAGCAAGACTGACCCTCAGCGCCTGGCCGCCCTCCACTGCCTGCTGGTTTACATGGGAAACGACCCAAACCTGGAGCTAAAGGTACAAATATTGGCAGAAAATGCATTGTGGAGGACAAATGCATTGGCATTTAAAGTTTTTGAGTCAAAGTTAGCGTCAGGTAAGCTCCAAATGAAGATGTAACACCTCATCTGGACCTATAGAACATGCACTTTCATCCAGAATTGCATTTTTTATACAACGCAATCAACACAAAATCATTAAAAACTTCAGTTATCAATGTTTAAATAGTCACAAGCTCAATAATATCCTCCTCAATAAAGGAATGCAGACATGAGGGAAGGATAAAGAAGCAGAAAAGAGAATACAATCTACATTTTAATGAACAGCTAAGTCAAAATAAATAGATAAAAGGTACCTTTTCTGCACTTCTGTGTGAGTTCGATAGGTGTCAATGTTGAGTTGGAGGGAAGAAGACAGAGAAAGAAAGAGAAGACAGGATAATAAAACACGAGAGGAGAGAAGACAGGCGGACAGAGATCAAAACCGAGTCAAACAAAGACAGAAAGAAAGGGGCAGATATATTTTGTTTGGGCCCGGCGCTGACTGTGACTCAGACTCTATTAGTAGTACACCTAAATTAAGATGTTCCAGCGTCTCTGATAGGTCGTAATAAATTCTTTCTTTAGAGGTTAAACGAGTCACCAGCTTCATTAGTGCAGCTCGCGCTGAGGAATTGGACACCACGCAGAACTTCTTTTATTCTTGGTGGACTCCGTTAATGGGGCCAGCAGCACTAAAAGTAGTGGCTTTAATAAAGGTGATTGCTTGTTTTCGTTTGTTTGTAACTGTAAGAGAATGCTGCGCTGTAAGTTTTTCTACTCCGACCTTTGCTTCTTTCGCTTCCTCTGGACTCATATTAGCTTTGGAAAAAGCGATATTTGTTCAAACAGCAGAGAAATGGGCAACATAAAATGAGTTTCCACTCTGATGCTCTGTGGCTGTGAGGTTTGCAGGGACTATCTTTGAGGACATCATTCATTTTTCATGTTTTCTTCTTTTTTTCCTATTATTTTTTTTGTGGGCATTTTCACCTGGAACTGTTTTTATAACAAAAACAAGATCCCCACTATTTGAACAAGAGTCTATACCACCATAGCAGTTAACATCAGCGTGCTCACACTGACAATACTGACATGCTGATGTTTAGCAGGTTTAGTGTGTTAGCATGCAAATATTGACCTGAATCTGTGTTGAGATATTTCAGTCTACTCTATAGAGCAAAGCAGTGGACCAACTGACTGACTTTATCATTCCTTTGTAATCACCAGTGTTATTGCAACACAATATTATATCAATTCTTTGGACAACAATAAGATATTTGCAGATTATGTCAGCCGCTATACGATTTTGATTGATTCAATTCAATTCAGGCGCCTGCGATCGATATGAGACAATATCACATGCCCGTTTAACACAATCAGTTACATTTATATCAGCTCACAAAAAGCAACTACAATATGATTTGATATTTTTATTACTGGGCTCTGTAGGAAGGATGTGTGCTTGACCTGAAATTGGTACCATGGGAATTTCAAATAAATGCGTTTAAAGATGATGATGTGAATCAATGTTCTCACTTTGCATCGATGATATTGGATCATTGATCGTTAAATCGATATATCGATCCACATCGATGTATCGTCACACCCCTACCCACGGTAGAGCCACTTTTGGCCTAAATGTGACATCTTTTAAACAAAGTAAAAAGAAAAAATTAAAGGCATATTTCCACATACTGGGAAATAGATATTAATACTTATTCACTTTCTTGCCAAGATTTAGATGAGAAGATCAATGCCGCTCTCATATCGAGATATGATGTCTCAATTAGTGAGCTTTACAGGTGCTAGGAGATGGATCTTTGCACCTAGCTAAGCTAAATCAGACTGTAGCTTCATATTAACACACACACTTAAACAATAAACTGTATCCTTAGATAAACTGAGCATATTGAAAGATGACCATGTCGTACAGCTGTACACCACATTGACTTCCGTCTCCTGTGTGTTTCTATATCCTTCCTCCAGATCATTGAATGGCTGTGTGACAACGTGAACGCCTTCGAGTCCTTCGATCAGATCCAGGAGTTCGTTCTCGGTCAGTGGCAGCTGGAGCACGAGTCTCCTGAGTTTCACTTCTTCTTCCTTTTAAGAGCCTAGCTGCCCTTTTGCCTTTTTTTTTTTATATCCTCCTTCTGCTTGTGGTTACTGGACTGCTTACATCTTGTCTACACAAAACCGAATACTTTCATCAACTCGGTTTTCTCTTGGCTTGGAGAGTCTCAATTAGAGACCTCAGAGACTTGCACAGCAAAGTTGGATGAAATATGGCTAAGTCCTAGTAGACACACATTTTTGAATGTCCCACAATGTCTTTCTGAAGAAAATAGAACAATATCAATTTCATATTTACGAAAAACAGCCGTCACCTCGAGAGCAGATGATCACATTAGATGTTGGAGCACCTTGCCGCATTATATTTGCATATTATTGCTGTAGCTACTTTTAACTTGCTCTAAGATACAGAGTTCATAATAATACTGCACAGTACAATGCAATATGAGGACAATTATGTTGACCTAATAAATAAAACATGAGTAACCTGTGCTCACTAATATATCATAGTGATTGTGGTGGGAACGGGGACAGGCCACCTGACGCAAGGGCCTCGTTTCCACAAGTCACTGAATAATATAATCAGTTATATTGTTCACAAACACAATATAGAAATTGCCATAAGTATACCTACTGAATCAAAAAAAAAATGGGGACATAAGTCCACAGTTCATCATTTTAGCCCTGTATAATATTATAATATTCCTATAATATCTCTGTCAGGACTTAGAACATATGTTTAGGGACTTACTGTGAGCTTAAAATACTCTATCACATCATATAATAACATACATACATACATAGCTACTCATATGATATCAGTAGAATATTATATGCTGCAGCAGCCACATCTGGATCACCACACCCAGCCTTGTGTTACTGGCCTTTTAAATCTAGTTTAGACACAAAAGGTCATGCAAGGCAGTAATCCGCACAATAATCTGCCAAAGGACAACAACATCAATATCAGCTCGGTACAGAGGAGAGCGCACGCCACGGATCTGAATTCATCAATAAATAAGATTTTACTCTGTAAACAAATTTACCGTCCTCACTGTCAACAGTTTGACTACAGTGTGAATAATCAGCAGTGTTGTTCGGCTTATCCCCTTGTGCTAAAATTAGGAGAGCGCTTTTGCAGCCACAAATCCACCACAATAAACTATAGTGTCTGTGTTATTGTCACCTGCGCAAACAGAGAAACACACACACAAAAAATGCAGTAAAAAAACACACTTTTTTGTGTGTGTCTAAAGATACCTGGTTCAACAAAAGAATAGAAAGACACACACATTCTCTGAACTGTAGCACAGTATCCCTGAAAAAAAAGATATCCTGTGCCAGTGCTAATTTATTTATTTATTTAAATGTTGTTTTTCAAAGCAAAAAGACAACACATAATGACTGTAATAATATGACATTGAAATTAGAAACTTACAAAAGAAAAAAGACATCAGGAAAAGAAGAAAGAAAGAAAAAAAGAAAGAAAAGAAAAATATATAAATAAATAAAAATGGTGGTTGAAGTTGTAGGCAATGAAGACACATAATAACAAGGGTATATAGCGTTAATTTAATTTACCTCAAATATACAGTATTCTGCAACTTATATAATCTACTGATTTATGCCAAACTAAATTCATTATAAAATTAAAGGTGCTATTGATAACATTGGTAACATTCAACCACTAGATGTTCCATTGCATTCACTTCACAACAAGTCGTTGCCAGACACTTACCAGCAGTCTCAGCCATTTATCTCTTTTTTCCACACTAAATGACGACCCAGAGATCCACGTGATACCAACGTTGTTTTACTATTGGCTCACAAGCCTTGCTAGAAATAGGAACTAAACGTCTGATATCTTCCACAGAGTAAACATAACATTCATTTTGGACCCGCCAATTGTTTTTTAAATGATTAATTAATTCATCATCCGAATAATGTTTTTCAGGAAAAGCCATACTTTTAATAGGCACCTTTCTAAAGGCTCTATAGGTGTTTTTTTTGTTGTTTTTTTTAATATTTGTCGACATAAAAATGTTATCAATATAACCTTTAAGCATTTTTTTTTTTAAAACAAAAAGGTCAGAGGGCCCCTTCAAGGGGTACCAGACAGGCAACACTGCAGGAACACCACAATGCCAACAGGATAGAGAGGTGCAGGAGAACGACAGATGCACAGCCTCCATAAAACCCGCTATTGGTTCCAGTGCCTCGTTTGCCTTGTAGTTGTTTTGAGAGAAGAATTTTTCACAACTGTGATATATATATATATATATATATATATATATATATATATATATAAATAAATAATAAAAGCCTGACTGTACTCTCTCTCTCACGCAAACAGCATCTTTGTACAGAATAAGCTATGAGAAGTCTCTCAGCCTGGATAAAGTCCTGCCTTACTCCTCTGTACTCGACAAGAAGGTACCACACACACACACACACACACACACACACACACACACACACACACTTATACATACAATTCAGCATGCATAGAGGCATAGAAAATAAACAGACAACCATATATGTGGATATGAATGCAGAATCAGGACACACACACACACACTTTCTTTATGTGTTCTAGGAGATAAGAGCGTGTCTGTCGGAGGTCCCTGGTGTGCTGTGCACCACCGAGCTGCATATTGAACCTGTGTTCAAAGGCAAGGTAACAACATTTATTACAATAAAACTGCTTCTAAGTTATTATTGAGCAATATGTACGACTGCTGTATTTATCATCATAGCATAGAGTCTTCTTCCGACTCCGTTTCCTGCTCTATTTTCAGGAACCAGGTAATAAAACTTTAGGTTGGGGATTAAATGGAGACAACGTGCGTTTGTTACACGCCATGTTATACACACTGTAGGTGCATGCGTGTGATGCAATGTTGGGGAAACGACTGCACTCGACGTCATTCAGACATTCAAAAGACATTTATATGTAAAACAGCGTGATGCTGTGTCTATTTGTGTGCAATTCAGACGCAATTATGCTCAATTGCTTTGCAGCAATGCCCTTGCTGTGTCACTGTGGGGTTGTTGTTTGTGTGTGTGCGTGCAGGCCAGGAGTCTCCAGGGTTTCTGGTCGGAGCTGCAGTGGAACACAGACAGGACGAAATACCTGGATGCTGCTCCCAACCCCAGATACAGAACCTCACACGTACAAGCCGAGTGGGAGAAACTGGTAAGCTTCTCATGCATAGTAATGAACACAAATCAAAATTCCCATACTGGGAAGTCAAAGTGATTGATGGTAATTGCTTGAGCATGTTTCTTGTTGTTTTTCTCTGTGTATGTCAGCATACCAGTGGGTCTTTGTTAAACAATGAGAGCATATTTACAGCCCTCCCATGGTGCCGTTGCTTGTTTCAGAGATCCGAGAGGAGGCCATCCAGCCACCGGGATCACATGGAGGAGAACACAAAGAAGTAGGTCTGCCTCCCACTGGAGCTTTGTTAAGAAAAAGCACATCACCAAAGACGCACACAGTACCTAAAAGTGGACTGGAGAGAGGGAACGCATGACTGCACCTCTGCTCTGTGTTTTGCCTCACTGTTTTCTCAGAATTGGGTTTTGAAAAGTATTCAATTCTTGCACTTAAAAACCAGCAGAAGCTACAAAACTGCAACTCAAGTACACATATCCTCGCAGGTTACATTGATTTTCCAGAGGTTTCCAGACAGAGGTAGTCTGAAGAAAGATGAATGTGGAAAAACACATTGAGCTATCCTTAAAGGATATGTGTTATTCTGTTTTTATTATTGTCAGTTAATCCATTAAAAAGACTGAAACCAACAATGTTTTACTCAACTTCCCCAGCCTCTGTGGCATTCAGCCCTCTGGTTCCTACTGAATATTTAAATCTATTTTTTTCATTTTTAACAAAAGCTTATATTTTTAATAAAAGCTTATGTTAATCCCTAAAACAGCTGGGCACTGTAGTTTTTTTTATCCGCAAATCTTACTGATACAGGAGGGAATGTATTGGGGACTATTTTCAGCTGTGGATTAATACACATTTGGTGCTCTGGAGAGTATTTATAGCATAGATTGTATATAAGAAGTAGATGTAATCACATTGATGTCACCCATTGGTTTGTGAACTGCTGTTTTGAAGCCTAGAGTTTGACGTTTTGGCCGTCGCCATATTGTTTTTTTGCAACCAGAAGTGACGAGAGGGTGTGGCTAAGTACAAACGAACATTGAATAAGACATTTTTAAGCAACCAAAATGTTACTATTAACTGAAAACACACTGTGAAAGGGTTAAAGTTGTAAGACGAAAACACGGACAACTCCCAGACCGGACAACGCCGTGATAGAGACCTAAAGCATCCCCTTCTTTATGGTCTATTTGACTCTAAATGGGACCATAATTTACTAAATGAACATCATGCTGTATTGAAGAAGACTTGAAACTAGCAATTGAGACCATAAACTCATGTTTACAATGTTTACTGAGGTAATAAATCAAGTGAGAAGATAGTCTCATTTTCTCATAGACTTCTATACAATCTGACTTCTTCTTGCAACCAGAGGAATCGCCCCCTGCTGGCTATTACAGAGAATGCAAGTTTAAGGCACTTCTGCATTGGCTTCACTTTTCAGACCCGGAGGTTGCCCTCTGATTTATAGCAGCAGTGCGGTGTACTGTATGTGGGATTGACTTAGAATAATCTACAGTGACCATCATAATGAAGGAACATGTCCCCCAGTGCAGCTCTGATGTGTTTTTAATAGTTTTTTTTGACAACAGTGAAGCTCTATGGCGCAGAGGAATAAGAAACATCAAGCTTTGGCTACACAGACAGTATGCGTTGGTAGAATCAATTCATTATTGGTTTTGGGCTTTTAATAGGATTAGATTTTTTTTTTTTTTTTTCCAATAACAAAAACACAGAAAATCGACAGCCTTACATTTTAACTATGCAAGACTGCATTCACAACCCCAAAAACGTGTTTAAATTATTAAATTGCTTCTCAACTCACATAACATGTGGTATAATCAATCAGTTGAAAAGTAAAACAATACAATAAAGATGTAAAGCAAGTTTAAAAGTACTTTTTGAGTCTATACTCTCTAGGCACATTAGTAAAACTCCCTGATTCCCCCTAAAAGATGATCGGATTATTTGATTGTCCCGTCTGCAACCTAAACAAGATTAATTCCCTAATGTTCATGTCCTGTTGGCAGCCTTGATAGATGTGCTTTTGCACTCTATGCAAGGCAGTATGAATATAAATGTACAATCAGTTTCCATAAGCAAAATCAGTGTAAACCACTCTAAAAAAACCCCACTGAGAACAAAAAATGCCTGTTTTCTGTCTGCTCGCCCTGTAAAAGTCACAGTTTATAGTTAATTGAGCTCTGCGGATGCTTTGCTCTCTTTTACAACTTTCACTTTTGGTTGTAAGTAACTACACAAACTACACAAAACCCAGCGTTCGCTCTTATTAACCGCATGAATGACCTGCTTGAACCCTTTTGTAGCCTGTTACCAGGTTACTCTTTGAAAATGAAATATCCACTTTCAATTAAAACACCTTAGAAATGCAGATTATAACTCGAGCACCCCAACAGTTTATGATCAACCCTGATGATGGGCATGTACCTGTACGCACCACTGCCTTGAATTAAATATAACTGTCCTGTTTGTACCAGGGATCAAACCGAAAAGCCTTTCGGTTCATAATTAGCTCCTCTTCCTCCAGGCCAAACTCCAGCACCTGCATACAAACTTTTTATAGTTTTGATATATTTTTTTTGCTGCAGACTTCAGCAGTGAAGCATTATACCGCCTCGGCTTACAGCGCAAAAAAAGTAAGACTCTTATTATAATGCTAGCTTGAGGGATTGTTTTCACACAAAGCTTTTCTTCTTATTTTGTAGAGTTCTATCAATGGTGGACACCTGGTGTCTCGGTAAGACGGCATGAGTACACACACACAAACATAAATCCATAGATGCAACACACATGGGTACACACACACAATGCAGACAGTGTGAATGTCATAAATAACACCAAAAACCTTGGCTTTTAATGGAGCTCAAAACTCTGCACGAGTGTGTTTGTGTGTTCTTCTGAGGTCGCATTCTTCATGCCCACTGGAGAATTCAGCTAAACAGAACCACCACACTAATTTATCTTGGAGGGAGGTTGAGAAACAGAAACACAGGGGTATGGAGGGAGGAAGAAAAAGGGAGAAAAATAGAGTGAAAGGGAATTTAAAAAGAGCAGAGTTGAAGAATGCTGTAGTTATATAATGGTGGGGATTTTGTTACCTCCTTCACCTCTCTTCCCTGTTTCTCTTTCTGTCTGTCTCTGTGCTGACTCCAGTGCAGATGTTTTGCGTCAACCACAACACGGGATCTTCCCTTACCTCAGTTAATTCACATGGGTGATCTCATACACCCACATCCTCCCACAGATTCACTTGTAAAACACTTGATCACATTTCCCGAAACACTTAAAAACAGAGGATAGAACTCATGTAAGAAGATGCCTCACTAATTCCCTACGGTACTTGCATATACCAGAAAGTCCTATAGGCAGGTTATATTTATTTTATGTCCATCACGAATAAAGTGAGTGCAAAGACTGTGGACTGAAACGTTGTAATTAACAAGTCTGAGGATCACCAAAGCTATTGCAGTTCACCCCGAGGGGAACATTAATGTCTGCTCCAAATTTCATGGCAAACCATCCAATAGTTGTGGAGACATTTTGCACAAAATCATAAATGTCAGCTTCTTGTCGGGACTAAAAGAGAAGTCGGGGGGATCCTCAAAGTCAGATATAAATCATCTGTGAACTGTGAGTGTTGGCACCAAATTTTGTGCCAATCCATCCAGTAGATTTTGAGATATTTCACTGGATTAGTGGAAAACTTTACCTCCTGGTGGCGCTGGATGAAAAGTCAAGAGGATTAAAAAAGTCATTTGGATTTATCCTCTGAGCACCACGGACACATGTATCTGCAGCAAATTTCATAGCAAGCCATCCCATAGTTGTTGAGATATTTCAGGATGAAAGTGGCGGACGGACTGACAGACAGACAGACAGACCTCCAGGGACAGCCATCCCTGGAGCCATGCTGCTAGCATGGATAGAAATGTCCAAAAGCCCAAAAGTGACATCATCAAATTACGGGTTTTGTCCGACCAAAGGTGCAAAACCAAAAAGATCCCATTGACAACAATAGGAAATAGAGAAAACAGCAAATAGTTTAGAATTTTCCTTGATAAATGACTTAGAAAATGGATCAACAACAATTTTGATAACGCTTTTTCGATCTAGTAATTCATTATTCAGCGATGTTCCAAGTATAATTAACCTGTTTGCGCCCAAAGACTATTCATCCATCCATTATCTGTAACCGCGGGCACCTACGGGCAATTTAGAGTCAACAATGAACCTAACCTGCATGTCTTTGGACTGTGGGAGGAAACCTGAGTACCCGGAGAAAACCTATGGTTTGAACCTGCGACCTTCTTGTGTGTGCATAATAAGAAAAAAATTTGTTCTGATTGGTCAAAAGTCTCGAAATTTGGTAAAGTCATACTTTGGGCAAGTATCTAACAGTACAACTTTGAAATCTTTAGATCACATGGAATGTCACACTTTTATTAATAGTCAAAGTCAGGTTTTTTGTAAAAAATTAGGAAAAATGCTAACATGTTTATTAAATGTTTTCAATATGAAATATATTTTCACACTGCATTTTTGCGCACATATCTTTGATATTAAACTTGTTATGAATATATATCAATAAATGTGAAGAGCCATTGTGTCCATTGGTGTGAACGCACAGACGTAAAAAGCGCTGAACCCCTACGTGCTCTGCTCAGAATAACAACATCAGCTAATTGTCCAAAAATATAAAAAATTTAATGATAACTTTGAACTTCTAACAGGCATACAGCGAATCATCTAGCTGTGCCCTGCAAGTGCTATTTATATCTGCAACATATTACTCTGTAACATCAAAAAGCCAGCTTTCTTGCATGCGTGTGTGAAAATGATCAAAAGATGATGTTGTGTATGCAAGTGTGCAATAATTCATCTAAAAGTGACCAGGCTGGAGCGTGGTCCACTTTAGTGTGGCTGACATAAAAACACTGCAGCATGCATACGCACATAGGACACAGCAGGACTGCAGCCATAGCCCCCAAGCTTTGGGATGTATTTTTAAAGCGAAAAGCCACCCCAAAAGAATCCATTAATGTCTTAGCTTCAGTCCTCTTTCTTTATTAAAGCCATAAACAAGTCAGAGTTTGGGCTTCTTTCAGTCCTACCGGTGGCCTGTTTAATAATGTTACCGCGCTGACACACCTGAGGCTACCTGTAGTGTTCAGTCTAGCGTGGATGCAGCATCAAAGGTTTCTTCAAACGTCTCTTTTATGTGCAAGTTCCAACTATTGCCTGCTCTCTTCTAGATAAGAAGCTGGTGCCACTTTTCCAGGAGGAGGACCATCAACAGAGGGCGCTCATAGGCCTGGTGAGAGCAAGAGAGGCTGAAAGCAGTCAATGCACACACACACAGACACACAGACAGACATACACTGCTAAAAGTAGCTGTTCCATGGCTTGGGCTAGACGCTTAAAGGGAAAATCCTAATTCTAGGCAAACGCTTCCAAATTTGTTAAGGGAAGACCCTTTTCCTTTTCTAACGTGACAGTGACCTTATGCACAAAGGCAGGTCAATAAAGAATGGATTTCTTTTATTGAGTTTGGTGTGGAGAGCTTTACTGGCCTGCCCTGACCTCAGCTCCATCCAACACCACTGATTAATTCGACCACCGACTTTGAGCCAGGCCCTATGTCGCGTTGATGGATGGTAGAGATGGGAAAGATTACTAAGCGCTCACCAACTCAAGGCGATTGTGTTACTACAGAGTTGGCCTTATGAGGGTTAAAGAGGACCCCTTATGCTCATTTTCAGGAGCATACTTGTATTTTGGGTTTCTACTAGAACATGTTTACATGCTTTAGTGTTCAAAAAGATGCTTTATTTTTCTCATACCGGCTGTGCTGCAGCATCTCTTTTCACCTTCTGTCTGAAACGCTCTGTTTGAGCTACTGCCCGCCCCCAGTCTGCTCTGATTGGTCAGCTGGCCCACTCTGTTGTGATTGGTCAACAGAACCAAACTCTTCAGACTCCGCTCCAGCTCCGCTCTAACTAGCTTTGTTTGGGGGCGTTCCAAACTAGCCGCTAGGCAGGTATTATGCAAATGTATTACTTGGTGACATCACCACGTTACGGAAGAAAAGGCAGGACTTCAAGCGAGGCGTTTCAGGCAGTTCATGAGCAGTGTTTCTTCCTTTGGCGTGAACTTTGGGCTTCGTAACTTTGCAGACCTTTTACATGCACAAAAAAACTATATAACACACTAAAATAAAGGGAAAAAAGCACAAAAACATAATAATAGGTCATCTCTAAAAAAAACTGGATTGACAATGTTGCACTAAATTAATTAAATTTGGGTTTAATACCCCGAATGAGGAGCTTTGGCTGATATGAGGCATCCATATTTGTTCTTTAAGGCTTTTTTGGTATTATTAAGCCCCTACGTTGGATGTATCAAAACTTTCAGAAAAATGTAGTCCCAATATACTAAATTATTTTGTATCTAATGTATACATACATTAACTGTATGACATTTGTGTTCTCACCGTCCTTGAAGGTCGAACAGCTCTGCTTTCACATACCTTTGGTCATAATGTAGCATCAGAATCCTGTGGTTTAGAGTTAAAAGTGACTCAAAAGATTTCCAAAGGATTTTAGTTTTAACTTGCACGTTCTTGAAAAGCATCACTTGTGAAATGCAGTCAGCCAAATGAATCATTCAGTTAAAAGGACCAGTCATCCAGTCAGTCATGAAGAAACATGCAGATATTTCAAAAGCAGAAAGTCCTTTAACGCTCAAAAAAAAAAGACTTCAGTTAACACCCTGCCACTCCGAATCAAAGAGCGGGAGCCGAACAGAAAATACAGTACAGTGCCTTCTTTGAGGTCTTTTTAGTTTGAATAATTGTGAACAATGCAACCGTGTGTGTTTCCTCTCTGTATAGATGAAAAAAGTGGCTGCATAGTAAAGCACTTCATTGTAAAATCCCCCCCTCAGATGCATTGAGCATCCCAGATTGTTGACATACAACCGTTTCCCAGCCTCTTCCTCTACCACGGGCTGATATATAGGCCACTAAAGATCCATAGTGAAATGCTGACAGCCGATCATTTCCCTCCGTAGTCATCTTTTAAGGTGAAACTACTGTTACGCTTCAGATGAGTCGACACTTTAAAAAAAGGGTATCTTAAGGTCCCTGTCCTGATTTTTTTTTTTTTTTTTTTTTTAACTGAACGCTGTTTGATGGACAATTTCATATCCGCCAGTTTTCCCTGTGCTCAGCATAGTTTTTAAAGAGCAGATAGCTTCAATTTAATGGAGTTCAGGCTAGATGCTAGCAGTCCCTCAGCTATTCTTAGAGTGACCCAGTCCTCCCATCTTTCTCTCTTTATTCCTTCCATCACTCTTTTACCCCTCTTTCCTTTCTTTCGCTCTCTGCTCACTTCCTTCCTTCCTTCCCTCTCCTCCTCATTTCCTTCCCTGAAGCATATCAGGTCGTTCTGTCAACTTGTTTTTTAGACCTTCACTCATCTTCACAGGTCCACAGGTCTCTTCTCTTCCTCTCCCTCTCCGTGGTTAAATCAATTTTGGGACACTGTAGTCGAGGGAAAAGTCGAGCTGAACTCAATTCGACCCCTGCTGAGTGCACAGCAAAGTGTTCTTAAAACACACAACTCCAAGCTACAGACACACACACACACATGAACAGAAAATAATCATTGTGTGTCTTTGTTGCTTTGCAGACGGTCGACAAGCTCCGAGAGCATCTCAACAGACACCTGCCTCGACTGGGGAAGAAGAAGATCGACTCGCTGGTTGTCAACTACGTAGCCAAACTGGTTGGTACACCGTGTGTGTGTGTGTGTCTGTCTGTGTGTGTGTGTGTTGGTCAGACATAAACAGAGGTCCAGGAGCTGTGTTTACTCCTATTTTATTTAAAAAGGTACATCATTCTTTGGGTTATGTTTATTTAATGTTTGCCCTTACTCTTTTTCGGGAAGGTTAAGTGACAGTCGCGGCGAGGACGGCTCGGTGGAAAAGGCAGCACTTTAGTTAAATGCTTTGACAGATGGATGCGTGCTCTTCAGATTAGAGAAAGGTTGCTGGAAGCCATCAGGTCGCTGCTTCAGTCCTCTAAAACAAACAGTTCTCTGCTTAAGACATGTGTCCTCAGCCACTCCGTGACCTTTTGTGGGGATTGAGGGAAACCAAGTGTGTCCTTTTAAAGTCCAGATGAAATAAAAAAAAGCCTTTTTTACCCTTTTAGATCACATCCCCTGGTCATATTGAGCACGTATTTAATAATATCCAATGTTCTTTTCTCCCTGTAAAACAAAATATGATGCCTGATCACGTAAACTAGTACCAAGCACTTTCAACCAATCATATCATGACATCCATCCATCAAACAATCTGAAACTTCAAGGCACAAGGGAGGAGAGATTGTGCTCAGAGACAGTTCAGAAAGGAGACGTCACACTGAGAGTCAGTTTCTTGTATCTGTGTCATGTGGGTTTCATATGAGTTGATTAACTCCAAAGGGAGATGTGAACACTGATTATGACTGAATCTTTCGCCCCATAGTCATCAAAGTAAATATTGGACCCATTTTTCACATTATCTTCTGAACATTCTGACACTAAAATGACATTTTTCAGACACAAATCAGGAGAAAATTAACTTTGTTCGAGACCTTTCTCTGTCTCAGCAACTCTCTCTGAATGCTAAATATGGCTGTTAGCTGTGTAAATATCTAATGTTGGCAAAAGAAAATGTAAATATATTATGCAAATAAATCCCAATCTGTATATAACCCAATCAATTTTCTATTCAATTATTTTTTTACATAGTGTCAAATCATAACAGAAGTTATTTCGAGACGCTTTTCGTATAGAGCAGGTCTAGACCGCACTCTATAATTTAGAGACCCAACAAGAGATCCCCATGGTTACATACATACTGATGAACGATGGAGGGTGGACGAACATGCCATGACCACGCCCACTTAGGAGACAGGAAGTGTATACCATTTCGAGCCATTGGCAGAACTTGTAATGCGTCATCTTTGTTATAGAGCATCTTTGGTGTGCTGTAAAGACTGAAAAGGTTAGGCATCGACCTCGAATGGTTCAGGATAGGTTGTCGGGCAGCGAGTCTCGCGAAAGTTTTTGCAGATCTCAGATCAGATTTTGCAATTTGCGGGCTCCCTTCTAGACATGACCTTGTCCCTGTAAAATTATCAAACTTTCTGTTTCACTGGGGAACTCTCACAGTAGAAGCTGAAGACGCTCTAACTTCCGTTCCACTGGGACTTTAACAATACAGAAAGATTTATAAAAGTATATAAATATCACTTCACTGTGCCCCCCCCCCCCCCTCA